>CANXYC010404984.1:0-59581 GCA_948193065.1 Aleurites moluccanus
TATTTGTCTTGCTTAAGCTATTTTAAGCTTAATTGTGTATGCATGCCATATAGTTTATTTTATTGGGTTCTTCGTGGTATTGGTAGCAAAAGCATCACCCGTACCCTAGGACCGTCATGGCTCCCAAGTTGGGCTGTGACAAGAATGAATATGGTAATGGCAAGCTTCCGCAACTCTTTTCCCCCTTTTTTTTTTTTTTTTTATACATATAAGAAATTACTAATTAGATAAAGTATAATCAAGGAATTTCGGATTTAAGGATATTAAAATTATTCATAAAATTGCAAGATTTAGAATTGAAACATACAATTAAAGTCAAATAAATTTAAAAAATTATTAAGAAAATAAACTATGATAATTGAACTTTCAAATTTATTAATTGATAAACTTTAATATATTATTATATGGATAAAAATTCATTAATTGATAAACTCTAGTATATTATTATATATACTAGATAAAGATAAAATGATAAGTATTTTAAATTAAATATTTAGAGTATCATATTTTAAATAATTACGTATTGTTTGATATAAATCCAACAATTTTGAAGCTTTATATTAATTGATTTAAAAAAAAATCCACCAAAAATTCTCACTGTGAGCACCAGCAATTGCATTAAGCACACCATGACCACCTAAGGTGAAAGTCATTACACAAGCCCCAATGCCTCTGACACGCGAATAGCCATCTTTGAGCAAATCCAAATTTTCATATTAAATTTGCGTTGAGGTCGTTGCAGCAGCCGATCACTTTCAATTGGCGATCAATCAAGTATCGAGGAAACTTCATTTCAAATTAGATATGGAGAATATAATATATCAAATAATTGCATATTATTTAACTAAACTCTAACAATTTTATCCCGTGTGATCAAAGAAGCCACAACAAAAATAAATCAAGGTATAAATTAATTTACCTTTTTTTTTTTGAAAAATTAACAACATGAAATTCTACTAATTAATTAATTAATAAATTTTGTCAAATTTAATTTTTTGCAAATAAATAATAATTATTTAAATATCAGTAGCCATCTTGATATGTGTATTCATGATTCAAAGATTTAGAACTAATAGCGATAGCTACTGTTTTTATCAATAATTTGTGTTTGGTTGACATTAATTGGTGGTATTAGCCTCTACATTTTCATTAACTATGATCCAACAGTTCTCTCAAAACCTTAAATCCAAAACAGAATAAATTATTTCAGCAGGAATAAACAAGAAGTCTGGATACTCTATTTTTTTTTTTTGTGTCTCATCCTTTGTTTCTTATTCTCTTTATATATCATATCATCTATTTTTTAAAAATGTTTTGATAGTCAATATTTTTTCATAAATGATATGACGCATAAAAAAATATAAAACACATGAGGGAACAAACGATCCGTACTGAGATTTCTCATGGTAGCATTGTCCTCTCCATAACAGTAATTAAAACCCAATTTCCTTTTTCCTCAAATTCATCTCGGATTCAAAAATTTCAATTTTTTTTTTTAAATAAGTAGGAGCTAAAGAACTATTCATTGTTCATTCCATACAAATAAACATGTGTACAGTGATGTACCCAACTCTCATATGGGCATACATTAGTCAAGCTGCTTTTCTTAGGAAACATATTGATCTTGTTTCAAATACTTTCCTCAAGTCTATTCCAGGTTCTATATCCATACCATACATATATAATTGTTATTGAGTATTTAATATAACCCTAAATATGTTCTAATATAAGTCCAATAGATAAGAAGTCTTTGTATTGGGTTTATATGGAGTAAATGCCCATTTATTGACAAACTCTAGTGTATCATTATATATATGTTAGTTAGAGGCAGCTTGTTAGGTATTTAAAACTAGATATCTAAGATATAATACTTTAGGCAATTGGATATTGCTTGATACTAAACACTAACAATCTTAAAGAATTATCAAGTGCTTATCTTAGTAAACAAAGGAAGATTTGAAAATTCAAAATAACTCAGATGTAAGTTAAGACCTGTCTATATGGTTTTTAACCTATTTTCTCTACAATTTTGAATATTTGATCTTTGTTCAGTCCCTTTGTGAGAGCATTTGTTATATTATTCTTCGATCGTACATCGACCACAGTGATGATACCATATTTTATAAGATAATTCAACATGACATTCTTACCATTAAAGAGTGAGTTTTTCTCCAATAAAACTGTAGCTTGATTATCACAAGAAAAACTTAAAAAATTAATCTTTAAACAAGTCAATGGAATATCCAGAACAAATCTCTTATCCACTATACTTCTCCTCCTACTAAGGCTAGAGTATAAAGTTTTGATTCCATAGACAACAAAGTAATATGTTGGACCTCTTGGGTTTGATGTTGATTTTGATGATAATAAAATATATCAATGTGTTAATTATACTAATAAATTTGTTTAACTTATTTAAGGCATGAGAAATCATGACCATTGCTAAAGCGTAGGTTTAACACATACAATGAATCAATAAGTTCAATCAAATGCTGCTCTTATATAGATTTATTTAGATAATGAACTATATATGGATGTCTAATTTTGGAAACATAAATTAGATTGATAATTGGAAATTGGAAAAGGGAGATATGAATTTTTAAATGAATTATGCTCAAGCTGACAGACTAGGACAAAACAGTTGGTGTAATTTTAAAATATTACTGAGAATTATGAAAAAAGAATTTGATTATAATATTTCATATTTTTTAAGCTCTGGATATCTACTTGCATATGGAAAAAGAATCAAATGATTCTTATTTATGCGGAAGAAGAAATTAAACAATTAGTAAAGTATGCTTAAACTGTTTTGTAAATTTGAGAAATAAAATTTTTGGCTTTTTTAGTAAATTAATATAGATGATTTTGGAGTTTTTATAAACTTCAAAGTTGTAGTAAACATTTGCAAGTTTCTAACAAAAAAAGCAAAGCATGATTTGGAGTTGTATATCTCAATATATGAAGAGATTAAGTCGCGTCCGCTACCAATCAGTCGTAGCCGCTACTAAGAAGTCTAGAAGGTCCAGTAGCTCAAAATGAGATAAGTAGTGGCCTTTACACTTTAAGTAGCAGCTGCTACTTATTAAGTAGCGCCCGCTACACTTTAAGTCATCCCCGCTACTCTGAAAAATCACCAATGAAAACTAGCTGTTGGAAAAGCTGTCAACTGCACTTTTTGGCATTAAATGAAACCAAACGACTATATTTCATCCAAAACTATAAATATGAGTTGGTGGGAAGTTTAAAAATATGAGAATAACATTTGTAAACTTCTTATTGAGCTATTACACTAAATCATTCATATTTATGGCTTGAAAAACTTATTCATTGTAAAACCATTTTTTGTGAGCTATTAGCTGTAAATCTTTGAGTTAGTTAAAACTCATTGATTTTTTGAGAGTTGAGAAAAGTTAAAGGGGATTTTCTTCTTCTCATCTCTTGTAATTCTTAAGAGTGTGAGTGTGAGTCTTAGTAAAACACTTGTATAGGATTGAGTGTGAGCTTTTGATAAAACGATTGTGAAGGCTTGAAGTGTGAACCTTTGAAAACACTTTGTAAGGTTTGAGTGTGAGTCTAACCACTTAGGTTTGATCTTGTACCCGCAAAAGGATCAAGTAAAATACTCAAGTGTGATCTTGAGGAGTGAACGTAGGCAAGTGTTGGTCGAACCACTATAAAATTCTTATGTTTGATTTTTCTCTTCCTTCATTCATATTATTAATTTTTAATTTGTCCTTAATTTGTCATTCCAATCAATTCACCCTCCCTCTTGGTTTCCAAAGGAACTTTCATAATACAAGTCTGTCTTTTGGATTTCCATACAATAGTTGCTCCACCCAATGTAAAAATATAACCATTGGTAGATTTACTATCTCCTAATTCTGAGCACCATGATGCATCAGAAAAAACCTTCCAAGATAGGAGGATGGACACTATAACAGAGAATATGGGTGTTCATTAACTACAATTATAATAAATGTTGAGGGTTGGGTTGATTTGAAATTTTTTCAATCCGCGTTTCGTGGGTTAGATTGAATGTTGAGTATATCAATTCGCAAACCGACATAACCCAACCCGCTATATATATATATATATATATATATAAGTTAAACCCAATAAGACAACAATACACTCTGCTTACTCTTTCTCTTTTTTCTTTGTTTACTAAAATTTTGGCTAAATCCTAATAGCCTCTCATTTCTTTGTCTGCCGCCACTCTCTCAATTTCTTTAGGGCTCAATTTATTCAGATAACTAATTTTTCTTATTATCTCTATTGTCATGTATGTTTTTGTTTTTATATTTTATGTTATTAGTTGAGAATCATGTTGATATGAATCATAATGAAAAAAAAAATTGCTATATTATGCCTAGTGATAAGGTGAGGTTATATCCCTTTCTTGTTCCTCTATTCAATCACTAGCCCGTTGTTCAAAATTTCTTGAAACACACTAATTAATAGATTTATATTTGATCATTAATATGGCATTGAATGTATCGACATTGAATATAAGAATTTTATGTGAATTTACCAGTTCTGCAAATTTTTAATTCATATAATAATTTTGGAGATATTGATAGGAAAATATATTATGAATTTAATTAGCTTAACTTATTTGAGTTAGTGAATTATTATTTTTTCCTTTTTATTTAAATTATTTTATATTGAAAGAATGTCAATAAGAAAAAGTGGAACTAATATTACATTATGAATTATTAATTAAATATTATATTATGAATTGTATGAGTTAAGAAATTTTTTTTTTTCCAGTATAATATAAAATCACACAATCCGATCCAACCCGATCCACAATTTTGGATCAGATTGGATTATTTTTTTTTCATAGGTTTGATTGGATTACTAAATTTTTAATCTGCAATTAGATGGTTGGATTGAATATTGTACCAAAACCACACTAAACCGACCTGCGAATATCCTAACAGAGAACATAGTTTAGAGTACCCTTAAAATATCTCATCAGCTTCGTGAGGGCATCCCAATGCTCCTGACCAGGATTACTAGTGAAACGACTTAATATGTCAACTATAAATGTTATATCTAGCCTAGTGCAAGTCATTGCATACGTGAAACTACTAATCATTTTGGAATAATCCGACTAATTCATGCTAGCTCCCTCATTAGGGCTAAGTCGTTTAGGAGAATCAAATGGTGTCTTAACCACTTTGCACTCACTGTATCCCCATGTAGAAAGTAGTTTTTCAATGTAATAAACTTGGCTAAGGGTGATATCTTGCCATGTAAAACTTATTTTCATGTCAAGAATGGTGTCTACTACACCAAGATCCGACATGTTAAAGGCTTTAGTCAATTCGACTTTCACTTCATTTATTGCAGAAAGATTTGTATCAAGTATCAACATGTTATCCACATACAAGCAAATAAGCGCAATTTTATTTGACACAGAATGACGGTAAAGACATTTATCAGAATAATTGGACTTAAATCCTAAGCTCATTACTACCTTGTCAAATTTTTTATGCCATAATTTAGGTGTTTGTTTTATACCATACAAAGATTTGTTTAATTTACAAACTTTGTTCTGAGAATCTTTCATGACAAATCTTTCAGGTTGGTTCATGTGGATTTTCTTTGTTAGATCTACATTAAGGAAAACTGTATTTACATCCATTTGATGTATAACATAATGCTCAATAGAAGTCAAAGCAAGATAAATTCTTATCATAATCAAGTGACAGACCAGAATACATCAAAATAATCTATCTCATCAACTTGAATATATCCCTTAGCTACTAAACATACTTTATACCGTGCTATTGATCCATCAGGATTAAGTTTTTTCTTCAAAACCCACCTACAACTTATAGTCTTAGCCCCTTTTGACAAATCGACTAGTTGCCAAATTTTATTTTGTAACAGAGAGCTAATTTCATCATCAATGACTTCTGCCATAACAAGGAGTCCATAGATCTCATCGCTTCTTTATAAGTAAATGAATCACCCTTTAAATGATAAGTGACAAAATTATCACCAAATTTTTTAGGAACTCTTTCTCTTGTAGATATTCTTAGAGGTAGGGATTCATTATTGTGAGGAGTGACAGAGGAATTAGGTGTAGTATCTATAAGAGGTTCTGAAATAATTTATTCAGTGTCTAGTAATGTCAATCCATAATCTTTTAGAAATTTATTCTCAAACAAAATTGCATACAGTCTTAGCCCCTTTTGACAAATCGACTATTTGCTAAATTTTATTTTGTAACAGAGAGCTAATGTCATCATCAATGGCTTCTGTCATTAACAAGGAGTCCCTAAATCTCATCGCTTCTTTATAAGTAAATGAATCATCCTTTAAATGATAAGTGACAAAATCCTCAGAAAATATTTTGGGAACTCTTTCTCTTATAGATATTCTTAGAGGTAGGGATTCATTATTGTGAGGAGTGTCAAAGGAATTAGGTGTAGTATCTAAAGAGGTTCTGAAATAATTTCTACAGTGTCTAGTAATGTCAATCCATGATGTCTTAGAAATTTATCCTCAAACAATATTGCATCCTTAGATTCTATAACCACATCGGTAGATATATCCAGAAACTGATCATCTACACTACTTAAGTACGCATAAGTATTGGTCCTAGGCCCTACCTTAAGTCTTCTAGGATTAGGTATCCTTATATAAGCGATACAACCCTAAGTCTTAAGAGTGTCATATCTACAAGGATATTTGTACCATAATTCATAAGGTATGGAGTTTGTCTTAGAATGTGGCAGTTTATTCAGGATATAACATGTAGTTAAAGTTGTTTTTCCCTATAATAAGAAGGCATGCCAATTGTCAATAACATAGAGTTTAATATTTATGTTAACGTCATGGTTTTACATTCATTTATGTCATTTGATTAAGGTGAGTAAAGAACAATAGTTTCAAGTATTATGCCCTGAGAGTTACAAAATTTCTTGAACTCTGAACTCTATCAATTTGTATTCTCCTCCCCAGTCACTCCTAAATCTCTTAATTTTCAAGTTTAATTGGTTTTCAACATGATTCTTGAAAATTTTAAATTTATCAAATACTTCATCTTTTAATTTTAAAAGATAAATATGACAATATTATCTTGAAAAATCATCTATAAAAGTGATCAAATACTTATGACCACCTCTTTTTATAAAAATTTTAAAGTCACATAGGTCAAAATGTATTAATTCAAGAAGTTTTTTACTCCTAAAAATCGAAAGAAAAGGTTTTCTGATAATCATTGTTTGAGCACACACTTCACATCTGTTAAATCTAATCGAAGTATTTAATGATATATTATGAGTTTTAGTTAGTTTAACCATTTTCTTATAGTTCACATGTCATAATTGATTATGAAATTTTTTAGGATAAAGTAGGTTTGAACTAATATGACTAACTATTTTATTTGTTGAACTCAATCTATACATATTATCAGTCAAGAAAGCACAACCAAAATAATGAGAGTTAACATATAAAGTTACTCTACTATTAAAAATTAAAGCACTCATACCAGCAATGTCTAAAAGACTAACATAAACTAAACTCTTTAGAATAACATGAACTAGTTTAGCGTCTTTCAAAGTTAGAATTTTACTTAAAGAAAGTACTATATTCATTGTATCAGTGTGAGTCACTATCTCTGCTTTTCCACTAGCCACAACAACAGTGTCATTGACTTCAATAACATCACCAAGTTGCAACTTGCACTTGAAGACATGACACGTGACTCCTGTATCTAACCACCATTAAAAAGAAAGATTGGCCTTTTCACTACACCAACAAAATTTGGAGGCTTAGTCTTCTGCACTTAGCATGTTTGCTTCCTCTTGTGGTGTATCAGATTTAGCCTTTAGAGGGAACTTATAATATGCTATAAAGTGACCTCATTTCCCACAGTTATGACACTTGCTCCCTTTCTGTTTAGAGATAGTCTTTTTGGCTTTCAACTTTTGAGATTTACTTTTAGGTAACTTAGATTTCTTAGAAAATTTCTCGGAATTTATTACCGTATTAGCAGCTGACTGTTGTTGTCTAATCATTTCTAAGTTATTCCTCACTCAATTATCATTTTCAATTCTAATGAATCATTTGAGATTATCTAGTCTCACTTGCACATTTTTTCTATATATTTCAGTTTTAAAAGTGTGTCAAGTAGATGATAATTTATAAATAATCGTGAAAATAAGGAATGGATCACACACAATGATTTTCTCATTGGTCAATTTATATCTAAAATTTTCTAAATCGGTAACTGAAGGAGTGATTTCTAAATTTTTATTAAATTTAAAATTCATGAATTTGTCAACAAAATGAGTCTTAAACAATTCTTTCTCTTTTTTAAATTGAGTATCTAAATTATTCTAAAATTTTTTAGCAATATTAAACGTACTATAGATTTCTGCAAAATAGTCTGAAAGATAATTTAACAAATAATTTTTGCAAAAATCATCATTTTTATGTCATTGAGATTCATCAACCTCTTCCATAGTATTAGCAAAGGTATTAAAACAGTGTAAAAAACATTTTCATATTTTAAATCAAATTGAGTCTTTCACTTCAATGAATTAAATTCAAATTCACTAAAAATATAAAACTTGGCTATTTTAATTAGAACACGTTTGTATATTTTATATAATTAGAAAATTAAATAGCACAAATTAAAATAAGTGCACCTAAACCAACGATTGGAACCAGCGATCTGCGATTTACTCCACAATGGTTTAAATTGCAATGCCCACTGTACGGTTTCAAGAATCGGTGCTCCACTACAAAGGAAAATTCCAATATTCTGCACTGCATGTCTTGAATCAATTAATTATTAGATATTGATTGACATTATTATTATTATTATTATTATTAGCAGTTTTTGGTCCAAAAATAAATAACATATTTTTCAATTTGATTTTTATGATCCAATTTTTGAAAAAAATTTCATATTTGATTTTGAATGAATTTTTTTTCTGAAATCAGCATTTCATTTTTAGTATTGGAAGGGGATTCCAACTTAGGTTATGATTACAATTTTCAAGTCTTGCACTTATAACTATATTATCTGGATATGCCTAAGATATCAGTTTTACTTTTTTACGGCATGTGTAAAAGGTTTTCTATTTTAACTCTTTAGTTAAAATACGAGAATTTTAAAAAATCTCATCCAATATAATTTTTTTTTACTCATTTCCTAAAATATTTTAGAAAGTTATTAACTTTTTTCTTAAATATTAGGCGAGAGAATTGACTCCCTATCTTTTTTTTTTTTTTTAATAATCATTTCCTTCTTATTCTCTCTTTATATTTTTTATATAATAAAAAATTTATAGTTTTATTAATTAAAAAATAAAATAAAGAGTGAAATAAAAAATATTATTGCAATATATATAATTTTTGAAATAAATTAAAATAAAGAATTGAATTATTTATAATATAATAGAGAATAAGATAAAAAAAAAAAAAAAGTTATTGGGGATGGCCTTAAATTCACAAAATCAAATTGTAAAAATTATTAGCCATTTCTAATTTTCTGTTTGAAAGTTGCTGATAGCAGTAATAATGTCAAACTAACATATCTGAGGCTTGATTTTTTTATTTTCTTTTTCTTTTTCCTTCTTATCCCTTGATTTATATACTAATAATTTTAAATGTGTGCACGGCCAATTAATAATTGCAAATCAATCATGATTCCAGGGACCACTATAATCCAACAATCAATCCAATTTGGAATTTTCCCACCAGTCAAGATTGTACACGCATGGGCTAACTATAGGATAATTAGCTAAAAAAATTCTAATGTTCTAGTGTTTTTTTTCAAATGATTACTAATTTTCAACTATATCTTCACTTTCAACTGATTAAATAAGTTATATAATAGTTTTATTAGCCAAATTTTAATAATTATATTAAAAAAAATAAAATTTAATATTATTTATATTTTTTTATCTTTTAATTCTTTTAATTGGTTTTTATTTCAAAATATATCAAAATATGCATTTAATTATTTTTACTAATATTCTTTTAAATATATATTTTTTTTGTTTTTTATCAAAATATTTTTATTTTTTTAAATGAAAATATTTTTCTAATTTAGACTTTTTTTATTTTTATAAATTTAAACAAATTTTTTTTTTTTTAAATCAATCTAGAAATTCAAAATCATTGGTTACTTTTATTTTATTCCAACTTTTCCTTTTAATTTTTAAGTAAAATGTTTTCTAATTTAAACTTGTAAAATTAGAAGTTCTTATATAAAAATTAATGATTATTGAATAAATTCTTATACTGAAGGCAATAACTCAATAATTATGATTTAAGATCTATTAGATGATTTTAAATTTAAATTAATAAATAACTTATTTAAATTTTAATTTAACAAAATAATTTTTTGTTTTTCTAAAAGTTAAATTAGAAGAATATTTTCATTTAAAAAATTAAAGAATATTTTGAATGAAAAAAGTAGCCAATGGTTTTGTATTTATAGATTGATTTTTAGAAAAAGAAAATTATTTGAATTTATGAAAATTAAATAAAGTTTAACTTATAAGAATATTTTTACTAAAAAAATAAAAAATAATTAAAATAATATTAATAAAAATAATTAAAAAATATTTTAATAGGAAAATTTAAAGAATATTTTGAAATAAAAAATAATTAGAAAAATTAAAAAGCATAAAAATATAAATTACACAAAAAATACTAAATTTTAATTTATTTTTCAATGTAATCACCAAAGTTTAACTGATATGATTTTTATATGGTTTGTTTAGTTAGCTGCAATCCATATCATGGCTCCTATTTGATATGCTTAGTGTGCTGAAGGCAATAACGTGACATTTTATATTAGATTTTTAAGTAAGAATTTTGGAAGGTGACTCTTCAATGAAAATAAATTGAAACTTTTAGGTATTTATTTGAAAAAAAAATTTCTTTAATGATCACTTCAAAAAGAACACTAAAGTTTAGTGATTTTTTTAGCTAATTACCCCAAGTCTGTTGTTACTCAAGTAAATTACCTTCTTATGCTGGCTTGTGTAGGAGTCACTCTTAGTTTTAGAAGCAGTACTAAGATTGGCAATGGATAATTCACAACTTCTCATTTTCTTGTGTTGATTCCTTCAAAATCTAAAGATAAATAAAAGGGTATTCTTATTATTTCTTTATTTAAAAATTGTTACGAACAATCATAATGCCAAATAGATCAGCAGCAAAAACAATATTATAATCATAGTAATCGAAAATAATATAAGAACGTGTTTGATATGCAAAACGTTTATTCACATTTTGTATCACACTACACCTACAACAACGTGACCATGATAAGTTATTACATCAATAATTTTTCATCTTTTTATATTTATGGTATGCAATTAGAGACTAATGAACTAATTACTTTATACAGGGATTTCAATGGTATTTGTAATGACTCTCACATCATTCTTGCTAGTACTCATCATGGTAATAATATGGAAAACCGACGTACTTTGCATAATTGCCTATGTTCTTACCATTTTCTCTTTGCAGTTCTCTATTTAAATTCAGTTCTTTACAAATTTGACTGAGGATATCTACCATCAGACTTCTCTTTAATTCTAATGGCTATAATGTTTGTTCCGAAATATGTATATAAAAGAAAGTATCGATATGAAATTGAGAACAAGCTTTCATCAAATGAGCTAAAGGAGATAGTAGAATCTGAGACCAAATGTATAATACTGGACTTTTCCCTGTTCTACTACTTTGGCCTCGTTCAAGATTTTGATATGATCCTACCAATTTTCAAGCACTATATGACTAATTTCCCTGCATTGCACTATGTACTTATTTTCATCTCAATCCAATCATTACCAATTGCGCTAAGGTTTCAGTTGAAAAATATTTCCTTTTTAAAAGAGTAGGGTCAAAAGAGGTCAACATTTTTAGCTGTGTGACAAGATTTGGATACATGGATAATTTATACAATGATGACTTACAGAGAATTTTAGTTGAGAAATTGAAGGACTTCATTAGAGAAGAGGGGAAACAAGAAGAGATTGAGATAGTTGAGAAAGCAATGGATGCTTCTGTTGTTCATTTGATTGTTGAGACTGAGGTGATTGCAGAGAAAGATGCAAGTTTAGGGAAGAGAATTTTGATTTATTATGCTTATAATTTTTTAAGCAAAAATTTGGGACAAAGTTATAGTGTTTTGTTTGATTTTCCTCACAAGAACATGCTCAAAGTAGGTATGACTTGCGAGCTTTAGAACGGAAAGTATAGCAAGTTGTTCAAATCCTGTTTAATGAATTTGATTAGTTTTCAATTACGTTAATCTAAGTTGTTGGTTTTGGACCATTGAAGAAGGGTATAAATAACTGGTCAAAATTGAACTTTTATTTTTGTTGGCCAAGTGGACAATGGCATATGTCTTTAAGTCCAAAATTTGTATCCTTATAAGTCAATTTGTCTTTCTTTTTATTTTTTTCCCAGTGGTATCTGTCTTGTTTTTATACATAAAAAGTTAGATGAATTAAAACAACACTATGAATTCTCTAATAATATTTTTGGATAGTGAAATTTTAATTTTAATTTTTTATAATTAGAATTGTATTGAAATTATAATTTTATTATATAAAAAATTAAAATTGAAATTGAAGTTTTATAAAAATTAGTGTTGGTGGTGAAACATCGTTGCCGGCTGTAACAATAATGACGAAAGTAATAATCGATGTCGATGATAATGCCAGTGATCAACATTAATGTTGGCGATGCTAAAATGTTGGCGATGCTAAAAGTGGTGACAGTGGTAATAAATCATTACCGCTAATGATTGATAGTAATAATGGCTGACGCTAATAATGTTGGCTATAGCTGGCATCGACAATGGTACCAGCAACCACTGTTGATGATAATGTTAATGGTTGTGAAATTATAATTTTTAAGAATGAAGTTAAGAATTATGAAATTATTTTTATAGTTATATTATAATTTCATATAATTTTTTAGTGTAATTTTAATTTTGATTTTAGATATACTGTCAAATAATAAAAATTAAATTAAATTTTTTAAATTTAATTTCAATTTTAAACTGTCTAAATGGACTTTAAATTAATTTCACTCATTATTTTCTAATCATTGGCAAATGTATTTTATGATAATCCAATATAATGTTGTTATTTAAATATCAACTTAACTAATAGTCATTTTAAAAAACTTTAAATCAATTTCCATTAGAATCTCTAACGTAAAGTTGACGTGGTAAGCCAATTCAATATTTTTAAATGAAAAAAAAAAAAAAACAATATCAGCTTACCCTCATCCACTCTTTTCTCCCTCCTCACGTCGAAAACAATTTGAAAGGGTTTTTATTGGCTTCCGATTCCAAATGGACTTTTTGTCATCGTGTGATGATTCTTCATTGGCATAATGAAGGATTTAGAATCAAGCAACTGAGACTTTCCGGTTGGTTTTGAACGATTACTAGACACAGAAATCGAGTTCCTCGATGACTTATTGTCTAGGTATAGAGCTTTGCTTTGTACTTTCAATTTTGCTTAACAACTTAGCATTGCCTAAATCCTCTCCAATTTTTTTCTATGTTCAACTTTGGACATCATCACCTTCTGAAGAATTCAAAAATTAAAAACAAGAAAGAAAAAAGAAAAAATAAATCATTACAAACATATTAAATAAGAAAAACCCATTAAAATAAATTGAATCTCAAACATCCAAATTCACAATAATCCAACAGGAAATTAAATTAAACCAAAAACCTAAAAATACGAATACAAATTTATACCAAAATTTGAATATTCTATTTATCCAAAAAGCTCAAGGAGATTACCTTCAATTAAAAACTTTTCTAAAAGCTAACCCTAAATCACTGCATTAAAAACAATCTTTTTTGTTTAAAATTCAAAATTTAAATTTACCCGAGAGACCAATAGAAAAATTAGAAAAAAAAATTAAACACAAAACCAAGGAATATATTCTAATGGGGTAATTAGCTTAAAAAAAATATTTAGTTTTTTTTTCCAACTAATCATTAATTTTTTTTTTTCAAACGAATACCTTAAATTTTAATTTATTTCAAAATTCTTACCTAAAAATATGACATAAATTATCATGTCATCGTTTCTAATTAATTAAACATGTCATATAAAAGTCACATAATCGCTTCCAACTGAAAAAGTAAATTACGTTATCTAAATTTTAATAATCACATTAAAAAAAATAAAATTTAGTAACTTTTTTGGTCAATTATATTTTTTTTTACTTTCTAATTTTTTAATTATTAATTTTTTTTAAAATATTCTGCTAATTTTTTTTATCAAAATATTTTTTAATTATTTAAAATAAAAATATTCTAATAATTTATACTTTATTTTCATAAATTCAAAAAATAATTTTTTTTTTAAATCAATAGATAAATCCAAAACCATTGATTACTTTTTTTTAAATACTCTTTAATTTTTAAGTGAAATTTTTTATTTATTTAAACTTTAAGAAGAAACTAAAGAATTATTTTATCACATTAAAATTTAATAAGTTGTTTATTAATTTGAATATAAAACCATCTAATAGGTTTTAAATTAATCATTAAGTTGTTGCCTTCTATGCAATAATTTATATAAGTTTTTTAGGTCATTTAATAGATTTAATAATCATTAATCTTTTATAAGAATATTTTTTAATTTAATAAATTTAAATTAGAATAATATTTTCACTTAAAAAATTAAAAAAAAAAATTGAATAAAAAAATAATCAATGATTTGGAATTTATAAATTGATTTTTAAGAAAAAAATATTGTTTAAACTTATGAAAGTAGAATAAAGTTTAACTTAAAATAATATTTTCATTTAAAAAAATTAAAAGAATATTTTGATAAAAATTAAAAAATAATTAAAAAATATTAGTGAAAGTAATTAAAAAAATATATTGATAAAAAATTAAAAAAATATTTTAAAATGAAAAAATATTTAAAAGACAAAAGAATATAAATTACTAAAATTCATTAAATTTGATATTTTTCAACGTAATAATTGAAGTTTTATTGACGTGACTTACTTAATAAGCTGACGATAACGTAACTCATATATAACATGTTTAATCAGCTGGAAATGATAACATAATATTTTATGTCAGATTTCTAACATGATATTTAATGTCAAATTTTTAATAAAGATTTTGGTAAATAATCTATTAATAAAAATAAATTAAAACTTTAAGTATTTCTCTAAAAAAAAAAATTCTTTAATGATTAATTTAGAAAAGAACACTAAAATTTAGTTTTTTTTTTAAAGCTAATTACCATATTTTAAGAGTGTCTCTGAAGCCACCACTGTTATCTTCTTCTCTCTCCGTCTCTCAGAATTGTCACTGTCTCTTTTATTCCAAATTTCAAACCAACTACCAAACAACACTAGTCACTTTATAGTGTATATGCAAATTGTTGTTTAACCGCCTGCGATAAAATGAAGAAAAGACCGGTCGGAGAGGCTGCCAGTGATGTTGTTGGGTCTTAGTAGCCTAGGCAGTGTTCAAAAGACTCTGCTGTGGCGAAGATATGAAAATTCGACATCAACATTGCTTGGTAAGTTTCTTTCTGATTTAGTTTATCCAAATTAGAAAATATGAAAATTTCACAATTTTAGCATTAGTGGATTAAAAAAAGAGGGAGGAACTAATGAAAAATGAAAGAGTTATTTTTCTAACGCAAGCAGAGAGAAAAGAGAGAATCAAGATAAGCTGATGTGGGTTTTTTATATTTAAAAATGCTGAGTTGGTTTACCAAAAATACGTTAGCTGAAATTTATTGATATTTAAATAATAAAATTTAATTATATAATTATAAAATGCATCAATCAATAATTCGAGAAGCATAGGAGAGATTAATTTGAATTCCTTGTATACAAGTTTGTATAGAATTAAATTAAATGAAAAATTTTAAATCCAAATAAATTTAGATGTGACTTATGAAGTTAAATGTAAAATAGTGAAACAGGCGAGGAAATGGGGATTTGAACATTTTTTTTTTTTTCATTTTTTTCATTTTTTTTTTTTTTATTATTTAAAAATATCCATAATTTTATTTTATTTAATTTTTATTAAGAAATCTAATAAATTTATATATAAGTTTAATGAATAAAAGTTAATAATATTATATTACATATATTCATTAATAAATCTAATAAATAAAAAATGTTTGTAAACAAAAGGAAAAAGTCAAAGAACTATAGGGATGAACTTGAATTGGGCCTCAATAAGTCTCAAGTTGAGCAAGTGGATGAGGTACAGACTAAAAACCCAGCCTAATTTATGTACAGCTCTAAAGAGGGGGGAAATCTTTCCCTTGCTTCTCAACTAAAATCAAATGAATCTTCATTTCCCTCCAATAGGAATTGAATTTTAATATTTGGGCTTTGATTAATTTCTAAAGTGACAAAAGAATACACAAATGGTTAAAATCTCAATGATCATCTTCCATTTTTATATATATATGCAAATCAATATAATTTGTATATATATATAATTTAAATTTAATCAAATTTTTTTGAGTATTAAAAAAAATTAAGAAAATTATATGAATATAAGATAAATATAAATATAAATTATATATTTATTATTTTTCATATATTCTGAAAAGGAAAGTTTATATTTTACTAACAAAACATGCCAAATGAGTGGTCGCAATTTGCACAAAACATGCTAAACATGACAGTTTTTGTTTGAAGAACTTTTATTGATCTAAGGAATTGATTTTCTAAGTAATTGGTCCTACACATGTGATCACAAATCACATGCCAAAATAAAAAGAATATAAGGGACCACTAAATGGACGACAAGTTTTCAATTAGGACCATTTGGGACAAAATAGTGGTCCAATGATTCATCTTTGTTTCACCCAAAATGATTTAGTTAGATATTAGTCTAATGCAAGAGAGTGAGGGGGGAAAGATACTACCTACTGTCTTCTAGAGTCTTATGGAGTCCTAATAGTTAAATTTTCCATAATAATCTGAAGGATAAATGGGAGATGGAAAAATTCATTAGAAATAAAATTATATTTTAAGATGGGTTAAGATGTAATTATAGTTAAAAGTTAGAACTAACTAATAGATAATTATATTTTAAGTTCATATATATTTTTTATAATTTTATTAATTTTTCAATGTGAGATTTTTATTTTTATATCTAAACACTTATTTCAAGTGATAATTGACATAATTTAGTTGTCACTTAATAATTATTGGTAATTTATATAGGTAATTTTGTATTTACTGGCACTGGTAATTGAAAATTAATGGGTTTCAATTAGAGTTGCATAAAAATTAACCAAATCGACTAAATTGAATCGATCTAATTCAATTCAAATCACAAATCATGGTTGGTTACGATTTTAAAAAATTTATAAACCGAATTCTTGATTTGGTTTTGATTTTAAAAAATAAAAATCCAATTAAACTGAACCTAATCGATAATATAATAAAACTATGTTTTTTTAGATATGTACTCTAACATTCTTTAAAAAAAAATTAAAATAAACTATTAAAATTTTATTAATTCTATGCTAGTCTTTATTTTTTCATATTCTCAATTTTTTATTTTTCATATCAGTCATATATGTTAAATTTGTTATGCTAATTAATAATATATTATTAAATAAGTATTAATTGGAGAAATAAACTTTATTTTTAAGTGGGATAATTCATTAATTACTTGAGTCGTTCTTTTATGACTATTGGAGAGTATTTTTTTTAAAATACTCTAATAATTTTTTAGTTTTTCAAAATATGATTTTATTTTAATATTTGTTAAAAATTTATATGATCTCTTTAAATTTTTTTATTTTATTTATTTATTACTTTTGTTAAACTGACCAAATTGACTATCCAATTCGAATCCAAATAGATTTGATTTGGATTATTTTTTTAACATTACTTGATTTGGTTAAAAGTTAAAGTATTTAAAAACTGACTTTATTGATTTGGTTAGATATTTTTATTTTAAACAGATTAAACCGAACCATAAACACCCCTAGTCCTAATCCAACTGGTAATTACTAGTATTGATAATTAGAAATTAATGGTTCCCAACCTAACAAATTAGGATAAAAATCCGCTAGGATACCATGTTAAATTTTCAATAATGGGCTCAAGAAATAAATGGGAGAAGGAGAAGTCCACTAGGAATAGTATTTTAGGATGGGATAAGATCTAATCGTAGTTAAAAATTAAAACTAGTTAATAGATAATTATATCTTAAATTCATATATACTCTTAATAATTTTATTATTGTTTTCATTGTGAAATTTTTTATTTTTATATCTCAACACTAATGAGTTGAAATAATAGACTATATAATAAGAGTAATTTTTATTTAATATGTATTTTTATGAAATTAATTAATGAAATGAAAATTAGACTTTATGTAGGTGTTTGATAAAACTTTTTAATGCAGGTATTAACTTTTTTTATTTCCAACAGCTGCATCAAATTTATTTAGTTAATTATAATCATTAGCTGTTAGGTAATCAAACAACTATTATTTACAAAAGTTTCAATTTGGATTTTTTTTTTAAATTCCTATTTATTTAAATAAAAAGACTAAATTAACATTTTAAAATAATATTTAAATAAAAAATAAGTATAAATATTTATTTTTAATGATTATTTTTAAAATAATATTTAAATAAAAAGTAAGTATTAATATTTATTCTTAATGATTATTAAACATATTAATAGCTAACAATTAATAATAATTTTATTAAATATTTACAACAATTAACTATTATGTAACAACCATCAGCTATCAGTTATCAGCCACCAACTAACAGCTATCAGTAATAGCTAACAGCTGTTACGATAGCTGTTACGAACAGTTAAACTAAACGGGATCAATATTTTGAAAGGAGTGAAAAGGTTAATTAGTACCAATTTTATTGTAATAGGGAATTTGTGTCACGTCCCACAGTAGGGGGCACGACGGTCCTAAGGTACGGGTAGATCTAAGGTCACCAGAAACCTATAGAACCCATTAACATATCAATTACATTCATAAATAAACATTCGAGTCCATTCATTCTCATTCAAATTATGTATATCAACTATTAACCTTATAGAAATTTTGACAAAATCTCCTCTGTATTTTCAGTCTATTACCCAGAATATAATTTCAATCACACAACCTGTAAAGAAATTTATACTTCCAATTCATCATCATCTTTATATCTTTAACTCCGTACATCAATAAGCAAGCATGGCACTTCTATATTTTTTATTTCATATCTTATAACAATTACACTTTAGCATTATCATTTTCGGTTTTACAATCTTCGTCGTTATTATTATCAATACCATTAATTATGTATTACTCATATTGTATTAATTATCTGTTAAATTTCAGTAACATGTCATGTCATATTTTAATCTCATCATATCGATTGTCATTATCAAATATTCATATAATACTTTATACATCATTTACCTATCTATATACAGTACTATAGAACTCTAGAGTTTATACAAATGATCATTTAAGAATAAATATCTACCTTGGAGTTATTGACGTCCTAAGTCGGAGAAAGGAATGACTTGGAAACAGCCACCACTATCTTGCTCCTGAAAAATTGTCAACAACTATATAATGAGTATAATATACTTAGTGAGTTAAATATACATCATATCACATATAGGGTTTGGTAACAGTTAATAAATGAAATAAACAGTATCAATAATAGGGTATTGCACACCATCAGTTCCAGAGACAATAATGGATATCAATTTTAGGGCAATATAAAAAATAAACTGGTCAATAACAAGCAGTGTTAGTGATGAAAGACATGTAACATATCCGTATGTGGAAGTAACAAATAAAAGGCCAGTAACAGTAATAATATATCAATATCAGTGAGATACATAAGGCATACAAGGCCTTATGACTAAGATAAATCCCTTTCTAACTAGGGTAAACAGTATAAAGAGTCTATTATGCATAATGCCGACAGTATTTACCTACTACCCTGTCAGTACGGTAGCTCTGTCAGATCCACATAGGCAGCAAATTTCTATGTCACAATTCAGGTTCTCAAGGTGAATAATACAATAAGTATTTCAATCTCAATAATAATTCTATAGCAATAAATCAACTTAGGCTCGGTATGGCTATAACAAGGAAGCATTCAGTTATCAAGAAATAAAGTTCATTTAAATTCAATAAATCATGTTATGACAAGGAACATGCATAATGATGTATAGCTAACTCACCTTAGCCTTTAACATTTACATTTCCCATTTTTTTTCTTTCATCCAATGCCTTAGCACTCATGGTTTCCATCATATTTTTTATTCATTCTTGATACTATATATCCAATTGATTTCAATTTAGATACTAATTAATATGAAATTACATTAATTATACTTATATTTAAGAAATTTCTAAAATCCTCCGTTTCTAGAGTTTACTTATATGGAAAACCCTTAATGACAGTTTGTGTTCTTTTGACCATATCTCTCTCTCCACTTATCTAATAATTTTAATTCTTTTTTTTTTTTTACTTAAACTAAACATATTATACTACTACCTATTCAAATTTCAGGTCAATCTGATTACAATATCATTCTCAATAATTCGTCAAAATTATACCTACTGTCTTGTGGTTCATATCTTGGAAAACTCTATTTCTGTGCCTATAACTCAATCTTTGTTCATCCAAATACAAAACCAGTTTACATACACTTATATCACATATATACAAACATTTTTCATATTTAATATTTTTCTTAATTTAGACTCTAAAGTCCTTAAATCAACAGAACACAATACTCCTTTTTTATTTGTCTATCAATCTGGATAGGTAACACTTATAGTTTAATATCTATTAAAATATATAACCAATGGTAAAACCATTTTACAAAGCTCTAGATAAGATATAAATGAACACTTTTTATGTTGAACAGTTTGCTTAATTCAATCTCTAACATTCTCCAAAATAAAAATACAGTGGTCATTTTAAAAAATTCTATATCCGAGCTAGTCACAGTCTATACTTAATATCTCCTTATTCACTTAGAATTTCATAAATTTCTTTTAAGGAATATACATAACACATATACCTATAACTTTTATGTTTTGTACTTCTCCAAATTCTTTCATTAAGTCCATAAAATTCTAGCTAAAATTTTCTATTTCAAAACATATTCTAGGATTCCTCTAAATCCTAATTTATCTTTAACTTCTTTAGCTCAATTAATTCAATCCATTAACCATTGAAACTATAACATTCATAAATTAAATTAAAGAATTGATTTTAGGAATTTTACCTTAAATGGAACCTTGCTTCCTTTCTCTTCAAAGAACAACCAATCCATCAATTTTTCCTTCATTTCTTTCTTTCTATCTATCTTTCTTAACTTTGGATGGTTCGTTTCTATATAAGGAAGTTCGGAAATATTTTTTGTTAGTTTTGTTTTGGATGATCCGACCATGGAAGTATCCATTTGGCTAGCCTTCATTTTCTATTTATATCAAAACCATTAGAAAAGTTGAAAATAGAGAAAATTCTAGATTTGAGCCAATTGTCCAATTTCTAGAAATTGGTGGAAAAATCTTTAATAAAAATCCTCATTGCCTTATCCTTTTGGCCAACCACTCAAAGGATTTTTCCTTCAAGAATTCTAGATTTTCTGGATTAAAATGAACTTTGACTTGGTAGGTCCCACAACTTTAGATAATTATACTTTGACCCAAAATTTTCCTTATTTATATTTGTGACCATAATTCTTTTAAATTCTTTTCAATTAAGTCATTAAATTCCTTCCATTTAATTTCTACGAAACCTTATATTTCCTATTATACGTCAATTCAATTTAATTAATTAATCTCAATAGCTATAAAAATTTTATTCCGGACCAATTCCGATAAAAACTTCAGAAATCGCAATTTTAACTTTCCTTAACTTCACTTCTTTTCTATTTCCATCTCTAATCACTTATAATACCAGATTCATGTCAATTTAGTCTAT
Source organism: Aleurites moluccanus (assembly GCA_948193065.1). Lineage (NCBI taxonomy): Eukaryota > Viridiplantae > Streptophyta > Magnoliopsida > Malpighiales > Euphorbiaceae > Aleurites > Aleurites moluccanus. The sequence continues at coordinate 21,987 of CANXYC010404984.1, forward strand.
AATCCATCTAATTTAATTATGGTAAAAGAAATAGAAATAATTTAACTATCGAAAATTTTTTAGAAATCAAGAACCGACAATTATCTCAAAATATGATTTTCTTATCAGTTTTTTTTCCTTCACTATCCACTTGCCATTCTAACTTCATATAAATTCTCAAATTATTTTTTCTTAATAATTTATGATCGTAATTTAAGGTATCCTCAATAAATTTTAGTAAATAATTTCTCAAAAATATTATAAAAATTCATTACCGTTAATACTGTCTATTATCGTCCTTAAAATTTTTCTTTAAAAATTGTCTTTAAATATTCTTTTTATATCTCCTTAAACTAATTTAACTCATTTATTTTTTAATTAACTTCTTATTCATTGCTATGATCCACTTTCCTGTACAGTCTTCTAAAGTGTTACAATTTATTTGTGGTGACTAATGAGTGAAATTGGAGAAAATTATAGACAAATAAAATTATTTTCAAGTAGTTTATAATCTGAAGTGGTGGATAAAAATATTTCAAATGTAAAGGAAATTCAAACCATCGTCCAAGATTGGCAAATAATCCAGTAATGATGTTTCTACTCCTTTTTAAGATGCATAGATCAAGTACTTTAAATCTTTAATCATTTTGCTAGGGAAAGAAAAACGTGAAAGTAAAAGAATTTGGAGGAAATATTTTCCATACGAGTAATTTTATAAATTTAATTTGTAATGCATTTCTTTTTATAATATCGATATCTTATTATAATACTATGAGATTACTAACTTAGTGAGAATTATTAAAGAAGAAAATTACTTTTTATTCTCTGCTTTATAATGCACACTATCATTTTGATTTATTTGATCTCCAATGAGTTAAAAGAAAATTATTAGTATTAAATTAAATTACATATATATAGTACCATTTACTCAATTCATTGTTGTTGGCATGTAAAGGTGAGATGTCATGATTGTTCAGATAATATGGACAGAAAGTGAAGGAACAATTCACTCGACACCTTTCGCAAATTTATTTCTCTTTTCCATCAAACATTATTCATTTTAATTTCAATGGTGGCCCTTAACAATCGACAGAGTTGATTCACTTCACACGGTAGAATAGGGAAAGAAACAATCATTATATGAGTTATTATCAATACTTGTTTATCAGAGTTTAAAATTTTTTTATAACAATACTGATATTTTCGAATATAATTGCACTTTGACAGTTATCCAAATAACACTTGAATCGAATCTTTTTATTATGGACGGATTCGATCTAAATATCCAATAATATAAGATTTGATAATTTATTATGATTACAATGAAAAAAGAGAAAAACGTTTCTTTGCATACATGAATTTTAATTTATAGTGTTAAGAAAGAAAAAGAAAATAGAGAAATTAATTGTCAAATTTAAGTGCATAACCTAATAAAATTCATATTTTGCAGCAGGAAATAAGTTTATGATTGGCTATTGATTACAAGAAAGATGCATGCATCCTTACAACAAAGGGGTAATAATTAATAGCCCTCTAAAACTCCATAGAGGTAGACTCAGAGTCGATCACGGGTGGTGTTTATGCCATTGAATTTAGGGGTGAGCGGCACAGTGTTGGACTCAATAAAATCTTATTTGTATTCGGTTTATTTTATAAAGGAGTGAATTTTGAATTTTATTTTAATGTTCGATGAATAAACGAGTTAAATTTAAATAAAATTAAGTTCGACTCGATTAAATTCGTGAATAACTCGATTATAAACTCATAAACAAACTCGCAATCAACTCGATTAATAGATTCGAGAACAACATTATTATTATTATTATTATTATTATTAGATTAATAATTTTGGCACTTCAAAAATAATTTTTGCCACTCCTATAATTTTTTTTTTATTTAATTTGACTAAAATACACATACTCTTAATTTTCTTATCTATGCAATTCTTAAATAAATACTATATAATTATAATTATATTTTTGTAATATTAATAAAGATTTAAATTAAGATTTTGTTAGTATTAATATAATCTAATATTCTAATCTTTAAAAATATATTTTTTATTAATTAATAAAAATAAAATACATGTTATACTCAATTTTATGATTGAATTTTTTTTATTAATTGGATATTTTTACTTTTATATTAATTTTAAGTATTTTTTACTATAGCTATTTTATTAAAAATAAATATTTAATTATAAACGAGTTTCAAAATGAGTCAAATTTAAACTTAAATCCAACTCAATTATTATTTAATGAGTCGAGTTTGAGACGAGCTCGATTATAATTTACAAATAAATTTTTGATGACTCAAGCTCATTTAATAATTAAATGAGCCGAGTTTAAATATAATTTCTTACTCCATTTAAAATTCGAGCTTGAATTAAAAAAAAAAAAATTAACGAACTAAATCTAAAGAAGCTAAAACTAAACTCCACTGAATTGCAACTCTAATTGAATTTCAGGATTAGGGTCAAAATGCGAGTCCTAATCTCAATTATATTTATATTTATATTTATAATAAACTAAAGGGAGAAATTATTGGCACTAACATATGTGCCTGAAACAAGGCCTGTATATCTCTGATTTTCAGCCACCTAAGCTCCATTACCATCATTATTATCTATTTATTTTATGATGAAACATTAAGGTCCAGTAAAGAGTTGATTCTTTTTTGAAAACGAGCAACTACTTTAGAGAAAAGAAGGCTAAAAATTACAAAATCAACTCTACAGAAATGTGCATGTGTTTTGCTTTTCTCTTTGAAGTTTCAAATAACATATGGATATGTCTTTGTTAAGGGCCCGTGTTAATTTCCAAGGTTTCATCTGCCGTCCATTTGTCCCTTGGCTTTTTAATTAAAACATGCTGCCTTTGACCTTTTTTATTTATTTAGTAGGTTTGGGCATTGCATTATTGTTTTAGTGCAGTTGGATAATATTTTCGGAGATTTTCTCATTATTTCTATCACTATAAGAAAGTGACCATAAAAAATCCGCTAAATAGTGATGATTTTTTTTTTTTTTTTCGCTTTTTAGCGTAAATTCACTGCTATTCAAAGTTAGTAACGGATCAAATCTGTCGCTATAAACTATTGGTAAATCTAATTTAATGAGGAACAAATTCCCTCACTAAACAAAAATTAAATATTATTTTATAAAATTCTGTCGCTAATTATCACATATTCATCGCAATTCAGTCATTATTTTAATAATTATTTTCTTAATAGATGAATTAGCGACGAAAATTAATCCTTTTTTAATTCTTTTAATTATTTATTTATTCATAAATATGATCATAATTATTTAAAAGGTTAATTATGATTTTTCCATATAGAATGGCCAAACACATTAATTTTTTCTTGACCTTTTAAAAATATACTAACTTTTTCTATGAATGTCACAATATACCACTAAATATTTTCGTCTAATTTTACTGTTAATCAACTATAAAATGGTCAATAATGGCAGTAAAAAGACATAAATACTCTTACCATTTATTTTTAAGTAATTAAATCATATTTTTTCTTTTAAAAAAAAAATTTAGGGTTAAAAAAATTATTTTTATATTTTTTTAAAAAAATTATTTTTATATTTTTTGATAACTTTGAAAATAAAATAAATAAAAATATTTTTTATTTTATTTTCTAAAAAATAAAAAATTTGAAAATAAAAAATAACAAATTAAAAATTAAAAATATTTTTACTTTTTATTTTCAAATTTATCAAAAATATGAAAATGAATTTTTTATTTGTATTAAAAAATTTAAAAAGAAATAATTTAATTTCTTGTTAAATTATTTTTTTAAAAATAAAAAATAAACATTTTAAAAAAAAATTGTTTATTTTTTATTTTTCAAATTTGTCAAAAAATATGAAAATAAATTTTTTAACACTAAAAAATATTTTTTAAAGCAAAAATAAAAGGTAAGGACATTTTTGTCTTCTTACAGCTCTTATTAACTATTTTAAGGTTTATTAACGGTAAAATTAGACGGAATAGTGTATTAGTATAACATGACATTTGTCAGGAGGAATTAGTGTATTTTTGAAAGATTTAGAGGGATTTAGTGTATTGAGGTCATTTTATAGGGAAGAAATAATAATTAACCCTTATTTAAATATAATTATCAATGAAATTTTAAAAATTAATATAAATAAAATAATTATATGATATTATGAAATATTTATAATAAAATTAAACGTATCCAAAAAATATATAAAAAAATTATTACAAATATCTAGTCATCACCGATATCATGTTGTGTGTCAGGATGTGAAGAATCGGAAGCTCCAGTAATACCAATAGGTCAGGTTGTAGAATTTGCAGGATCTATAAGATCTACAACAACATCATTTTTCTCCTCATCTAGAAGCAAAGTATGCTTTTCTAGTTGCTTAAGTTGCAGGAGAACACGAGAGTATGTCTATAATTGTTGTATCTCCAATTATTGTCTAGCTCACTATATTTACTTTCTCTCGCTCTCTCGTTCGAGATGCTCCCTCGCTTGTACGATCTCCTCCATGGTGAAGGGACCATGCAGGAAGAAAGAAATTGCGCCAACTGTGTCTAAATCTTCGCTGTTAGATTTTCTCTAATCAATTACAAAATATCCTTTTAACTACGACAGAGGGAGAGAAGGAGGTCTACCACCTAGGAATAAGTAGCAAAAAAGGAGCTAGTGCCAAAGTTATATTAGGTGGAAGCACAGGATTCAACTCCATATACCTTCCTCTTCTGCACTCACCAATAGCTCTGAGATACAACTCAACCTGATCAATGGGAATCTGTTGATTTGTCTCTATTGTAGGTTGAGACATCTCCTCTAGCAATATGACAATCTTTTGTTAATAAGTACGAGAAGTAATTAAATTAATACTTGTCCAAGCGAATAAAGTTAACTATAGTAAATCAATAAAATAAATATATTAAAAGTAATTAACTTTACATTTACATGGACATGTCGTCATCTTTCTAGATGTGCGTGTAAAAACTTTACATTTACAGCTTGAGAGCGCTAATCAATAAATGTCGTGTCGTCACCTTTCTTAATGTGCGCGTGAAGAAAAATCTCGTAAAGTTGTAATTATTGATATAAACATTATTTTTATCAAGTAAAAAATATTTAAATTAATTTAGAAAATATGATGTATACATTATAAGAACATGCAAAAGAAAGAATAATGAAGTACTTACCAGTCTCTCCTAATGCTCCTGGTAGAAGATAGAGTCTCCTATGTAATCTTTTGGCTGCAGCAATTTTGAGATGCCATAAAATATCAGGCCTTGATGTCTGTTAGCCCTCTTGGGTTTGATGTTGATTTTGATGATAACAAAACAATATAAATGTGTTATTTGTACTAACAATTTATTTGAGTTGATTAAGGCATGAGAAATCATGACCATTGTTCAAACTATAGGATTAACACATTTAAGGAAGTTTATAGAGTATACATGCTTAGGGGGAGCATACTTGGAGAAGTGCAAGAAGACAATTCTAAATTACTGAATTTCGGTGTGTCGCGGGCGCTACTACTTGTAGTCGCGGGTGCGACTCTAGGAACAAGTTTGGTCACAGGTGCGATAAAGTTAGTCGCAGCCCTAAAAAGCTTCCGGTCGAGGACTTGACACATTCTAGTCGTGTGCGCGAAATTAATTTGAGAAATTCTAAAATCATCCAGTATCTTCAAGATGAACAATATCTCTCCAGTAACGGATGCGACACAAAGAAGTTGCGAGTGCGACTAGGTGAAGTCGCGGGAGTGACAAGTTCATTCATAGGCGTGAAATTAAAATAAGAATTTATCAAATTATTCAGTAGCCTAAGATAAATAGTGTCTCTCCGGTAGCGGGCGCGACTCGAGGAAATTCAAAGTCACGACTCCGGAAAACTGATAGTTTTGCACAAAGTCTGATTTGATGCTAAATTTTGTATAAATTGGGAGAAGTTATTAGGACAATCCATATATGGATAGAAAGATATGGATATCTAGTTTTAGGAAAAATTGGATTGAGCATTAGACATTGGAAAATGAAGATATGAATTTTTGAATGAATTATGCTCAAGCTTCCAGACTAGGACAGATAGATGGGACAACTTTAAAATATTTTTGGAAATTATAGAAGAAGAATTTGAGTATAAAATTTCACATGATTTATGCTCTATATTCTAGTTTCATATGGAAAAAGAATCAAGTGATTTCGAGCTCTACAGAAGGAGAAATTGAAGAATTAGTGAAGCATGGTCAAACTGTCCTTCAAATTTGAGCAAGAAAATGTTATGATTTTTTAGGAGATTAAGATGTATTATTTTGGAGTTGAGTTAAACTACAAAGTTATAGTATATATCTCAAAGTTTTCAAAAAAAAAAAAAAAACGGTGCATGATTTGGAATTGTATAAGTTGAGATATGAAGAAAATAAGTCGTGGGTGCGACACTAGAAGTCACGGGCGCGACATTTCTTCAAAAAGGTCCAGTAGCAAAATGTCCTTTTTGTCACGGGCGCGACTCAAGCGTAGCGGCCGCAAAGGCCGCGATTCGGACAGCAAAATTATCCGTTGGAAATGGTTCTAATAGCTATATTTTGGATTCTAATGATTATATTTGATCCAAAACTATAAATAAAAGATAGTATGAAACTCAAACAGGTTGGAGAACTTGAGATTAATAAGAAATTAAGTGTTTGAGAGATTAAATCAAATTAATTCTTGTATTTACTTTAAGTGAGTTGAAATTGTTAAAGCACCTTTAGTTGTGCTATTCTTTAAGTGTTGAAAAAAATTTTGTAAGGGGTTTTTCTTTTCTACTCTTTTGTAATTCTTATATAGATTTAAGTGTGAGCCTTTGAGAAAACACTTGTAAAGGTTTTAGTGTGAACCTTGAAAATACTTATAAGGTTTGAGTGTTAGCCTAAACACTTGAGTTTGATTTTGCACCAGTAAAATGATCGGTTAATAGAATTCTCAAGTGTGATATTGAGGAGTGGATGTAGGCAAGGTTGCCGAACCACTATAAATCCTTGTGTTTTTTCTTCTTCCATTTATTTCCTTTAATTAAAATTTTAATTTGTTGTTAATTCCTCAAACAACCAATTCACCCCCTATTGGTTGTCAACATTCTCCACTTTGTGCATCATATTTTTACACGCTATCTTCCATATATATGGGTCTTTTATCTAATTTCTTGGCATTGTAGACTAAATCATTATATTGCATAAAATAATTATATGTGTGGTTGTCAAAATTGGATCAGATCGGTCGATCGAACAAGAAAATTTAAAAATAAAATTAAGAATCGGTATGGTCAGCCTCAAATAACCCGTTCCCTAAAAATCGGTTCAAAAACCAATGAGCTGGATGATTAATCAGTAAACTGGTTGAATCAAATTGGTTTTTTCGGTTCGAACGGGCAACTTTGAATTTTTTTTTATTTTTTAAATTTTTTATCAAAACAATGTCATTTTTATCAAATAAAAATGGCGCCAAAAAGACACCATTTTGAGTTAAAAAATAAGAGAATTGACATCATAAAAAATATGGTCTTATATAAATTCCAAATTTAATCATAATTACATTATATTTATTTTCATCATATATATAATAAATATCAAATTATATATACATATATATGTATATCGATTTTTTTCGATTTAATCAGTTCGACTTGGATCGAACCTCTAACTCTTTAATTTCATTGATTTTTTAACCAGTCTGATTTTAAAAACATTGCTTATATGTTCATCCTGCTTGGACCAAAGCAGATATCGTCTGATCCTAAACAAAGTGTTTCTGCAAAGAAAATAATTTATTCCCAATCTTGCAATATAAGAAGTTTTCTTTTGGAGAAATATTATTATTTTTTATATATAAATTTCGATAAAGCCTTCATAATAAAATGAACATTTTTCTCTGTTAACAGAAAAAATTAAAAATATATTGCTCTCAGGACTCCAAAAATATCAACACAACTCAATCAAATACAGTTAGTCTAACCCAAATATCCAATACATCAATCCCATCCACTAAATATATTTTTCTTAGAAGCAATACTAGAGTATCATGAATATTTTATTAAAGTATATTCTAAAATAAAACTTTAGTTCATTATTTTCTTAAATTTATATTTTATTATGTACATTCCACTAAATAAGTTATAAAATCTTTTTAAGCTCAAAATATATATATATATATATATATATATATATATATATATATATATATATATATATATATATATATATATATTGTAACAAAGATGATTTAGATTGCACCAACAACGTCAAATGTGCTAATTAAATCATTATCATAAGAACTAATTAAAGAATAATAGAAAAAACATAATATATTTTAAGCTATCCCATTAACTTTAAGATTAATTTAATTAACTAAAAGTGAGCCTATCCAATAGAAGATGAAATTGGAGCTCCTTGCACGTTACATTGTAAATCTCAATTACTTCATATGCCCATGGTTTTGGGTTCAATAATGTGGCCACCATTTTCATTATTCTGGAGACTATATGATTAATTTAAGGCAAAGTTTTGCCTACATTGAAGACATAAATTTATTTCATGCATTATATTCAATAAAAAAATATTAATTTCTTTATTTTCTATATATTTTTATCTTATTAAATTAGTATATTCATTAATTAATAATAATTTTCCACTAAGATGGTATATGCTCCTGAATTATTAACCTTAAAATTAGGATAATCTTATTTAGCATTTTAATTAATTGTTATTATTTTTTAATCTCTATCATTTTAGTTAGTCTTTATGATTTCAATATTATCATTTTCTTTAATCTCTGAAATTTATTAACAGCCAACAGGCTCAATACTTAAATTTTTTTTATATAAAATTAAGAAATTTTTATTAAATTTTAATCATAAATATTTTAATTTAAATAATACTTTCATCTTTGAAATTTGAATATGTAATATATTTTAATTATTTAAAAATATATATATTAAAATATTTTAATACCTCAAAATTTTATATTTTTAATTTAAATTAAATAAATATAAAATAATTTAATCTCTAAAAATTTTATTTTTTTTATTAAAGTTTATATAAAAATTAAAAGTGTGTATTCAAGAGTGAAATATAATTTTCCCTCAAAATTAACCAAAAAGTAATTTAAGAACTACTTTTTTTTTCTTGTCTCAGCAAAATAAAATAAATAAAAAACATAGGTACTGACTTTTGAGAGGCAATGATGCCATCTATATGAAGTGGAGGTAATGCTAGTTAATTTGATGATAGAGTTAATATACATTCTTTTAAAAATAAAAATTGCTTGAATTTTAGTCAAACTAATTTAATGATGGATTTGGATAATCAATTAAAAATACTAATAATAAGATACCATTAGATTAATATTTTAAAATATAACGATTAATAATTAAAAATTATAATTAAAAATTTAAAAATTAAAATTATTAATTATTAATTAGCATTTGATCATTATATTATTAATTATTAATTATCAACAACTGATTATAATTGTTGAACCAAATATATTGTAATTCTAATGTTTAATATAATTCTATTTTCAAATATTTTCTACTTTATTTTTTAATTTAACCAAATAAATTCCAAAAAAGAAAAATATCTTATTCCACAGCTAAAAAAATTAAAAGTGATATTTGGGCAGATCTAGTGATAATTTGAGGAGGGAAAACTATTCATAGTGGATAGTAGAGGTGGGCACGATTAGATTGGATTTGGGGATTTGAAAATTTTAGAATAGAACCGAAATTTTAAATATTCGAAAATATATTATCCGGTTCCAAACCGAATGGAGAAAATATCTGTACCAAATTGTCTCAAAAATTTAGTACGGTAAGATTCGGAGATTCGGTTACAATTTAGAGTTTTTTTTATTTGATTTGAATATTTGAATATTTCAATTTGGTTTGATTTGGAGATTCAGGGATTTGGTTAGGAAATTTAGAGATTTGAATATAATTTTATAATATATATAAAAAATATTATAAATTTATAATTATATAAATAAAAATATATATATAAGTAATAGTATATAGACCATATATTATAAATTTATAATTATATAAATACAAAAAAATATATATATTATAAATTTATAATTATATAAATTAGTTAATCGGTTTGAAGATTCAGAAATTCAGTTCAATTCGGATATAATTTAATTTGGTTCGATTCTCGAAACAAATATCAAAGCATGTCAGTACTGTTCCGTTATATTAATTCGGTTTTGATTCGATTCAATTATTTTTTCAGGTTTTAAAATTTTTTTTTGGTCATTTTTTCAATTCGGGGATTCAGGTTAATTCAAAATCCCCGAATTTCGTGCTCAACCCTAATGGTTAAAGTACGAGACTTGGGTCTACTTTCTACTTTTATGTTTGTATATTTTTTTTGATAATTTTAATTATTAATTATAATTAAAATTTATAATTTCATAACTCTATAAATCATTAAATAGGTATTTGATAAAAATTTTAAATAATTATTAATTTTTTACTATCTATAATTATATGAAATCCATTTAATTATTTTCTTTTAATAATAGTTGTTAGATAGTCATACAATTATATTTATAAAAATTTCAATTTTGATATTTTTTTTTAAATGATTCATATTTTTTAAATAAAAATATTAAATTATTTTATTAAAAAATAATATTTATATTTATATTTAATAATCATTAAATATATCACCAATAATAATAAATAATCATTTTATCAAACAGTACTTAAAAATAATCAATTTTTAACTAATAATTATTATCAAAAGTTAAATCAAATAAATGTTGAATAATTTTTATATGTAGCAGACCAAGTTTGACATGGTACAATTTCAATGGCGAGACAGTGAAGATCATGGCTAGAGGTTTCAGAGGTGATGGTTGGCCCTTTTTTCCTGTATCTATTTGACCCTTACCAGCCACATCATAGATTTCATAATTTTATAATAATTAAAAAAATAAAAACTCTAATAAAATATTTATCCTTTAACTAATAGGAATTTTTTACATAAAAAAGGAATAAAATAAATTTTCACTCTCTATTTATGTAAGCTTTAATTATTATCAAGGATAAACTCGTAATGCAAGCACCATCTAAACCATAAAAATTTATAATTGACCACTCAAAATTATAATAATAAAAAAAAAAAAGCACTCATTTGATATTATAATTTATAATTGGTTTTTTGCTTCTTAATTGTAAAAAATTTATTGTTAAAATATATTTATTTTATTATTTAATTTTTGAAAATAAATAAATAAATTGACTTCAGATGAAAATTATAAAAAAATATTTATATTTTATTTTATAAATCTATTTTTTCAAATATATTTTTTTGCTGAGTGAAATATAATTTTTAATTTAAAAAATAAAAACAAAAAATTAGAAATAAAAATTATATCAAACAACCTTTGCATTTAATTAAAAAATTTAATACTAATCTAATTTGCCAGATTAAATTTTTTTCAATGTCAACCATCCAATTAAATTAATGGAGTAATTCAGTAAAACTGTACCATGATAATATTTTATGCTTTAACATTAAAAAAAATATTAAGTTCCATATGATTTAGCTATTCGTAACAATTATTAGTTAGTGGTTGATACTTGATAGTTGTTGGCTATTATTTAATAACAAATTATTTTAAATGGTTGGTAAAATTATTATTAGTTGTTAATTGTTAATATATTTAATAATCATTAAAAATAAATATAAATATTTATTTTTATTTAAACATTATTTTTAAATAATAATTTAGTTTTTTTTTTACTTAATTTAAAAAAAAAAAATTAGAGCTTTCATAAATAATTATTGTTTGACTATCAAACAATTACCTAATAGTTAACAACTGTTAGTAACTAAACAGATGTGTTGCAGCTGTTAAAAAAAAAATTAACTGCTAAATCAAAAAAATTTGTCAAACACCCACTTAATTTCTTTTGAAAAATCTTAATTTATTTTAATTCACTTAACTTTTCCTTTATTTTAATTATTTAAAAATAAAATTTGACTAATTTACGCATCTATTAATATTAAATTTAAGTGAATTTTTTAATAATATTTAATTTTTTTAATATTAAGAGAATGAAAACACAATTCTAAATTTATTAAAAAAAAGAACTAATTAATAATTTTCTTATTTAAATCATAACTTGCAAGCAAAATAGACTAATGGGTGGGTAATTGATCCATATAGTTACTAAGACAAGTTTTGAATTAGTCACTAACATAAAAAAAAATTTAATTTGATTATAAATCTTTCGAAATGATTTTATCTGGTGGTCTTTAGACGGATTTTTGGCCTGATTATATATGTGACATGCCACATGTACAAGACCTTATATATTATCTTGTCACGTAGATACTACGTAAGCCAAAATGTCATATTAGACTGTCATATCAGCTAAATTTTAGTGATTATATTGAAAAAATTTAGAAATTTAGTGACCATATTGAAAAAATACTAAAAATTTAATGATTTTTGAGATTATTTATATTTTTTACAATTTTATTATTTTAGTCATTCTTTTTCATTTCAAAATATTTTTTTAATTTTTTATCAAAATATTTTTAATTATTTTCACTAATATTTTTTAATTTTTAATTTTTATTTTTTATCAAATTATTTTTTAATTTTTTTAAGTAAAAATATTTTTATAATTTAAACTTTATTTAACTTTCATAAATTCATATATATATATATATATATATATATATATATATATACAAAGCAAAAATAAAAGGTAATTAATTAAAAATAAAGGGTATCATTTCTGTTTTTTTACTGTTCTTTTGACAATTTTAGAGTTAACTAACGGTAAAATTGAATGAAATGATGTATTAGTATAACGGAACATTTGTCAGGAAAAAATTAGTATATTTTTAAAAGGTCGGAGGGACTTAGGATGGTGTATTCAATTTAGAGTTTTAAAGATTTTTATAGATTTAAAAAGTCAGGGTGTATTCAATTTAAATTTTTAAAAACTCTATAAAAGTAAGATGATATTCAATTAAAATTTTTAAATACTTTAAAAAAGTCTGTAGAAATCAAAGGGTATTCAATCAAAACTTTTATAGAGTTTTTAAATGTTTACCAGTATTCAAAAAGTTTACCGGTATTTAAAAAGTTATTGACTTTTAAAGAAATAAACTTTTAAAAACTTTGGATTGCTTTTTATATATTAGTACTAATAAAATCTTTTCAAAAATTTTCTTCACTTCTCAAGATTTTGAAAGATTTTGAATAACTTTTATCTTTTATACGCTGATAAGAGAAATAACTAAATCAAACCAAAATAAATTAAATATTTATTATAAATAATGAATTCATTTTTCAAAATCATTCATTTAAAAATATATATAGATTGTATAATAATTTAAAAATATTTTATTTATTTTTATTGTTATATTATTTCATAACTTCCTTTTTTATTAAATATTATGATTAATAATTGAAATTTCTATATTAGTATATATATAAATAAAAATATTGAAGAGAGACCAGTATAAAAATTAATTATAATAATAATTAATATTTGTATAAAAAATATAATAATTTTATATTTACATTTATATACTTTTATTTGAAAATAATATTTATATATTCTTTTTAAGTATAAAAATAATAAAAAAAATATTTTTTAATAACACGCTGCATAAAGTGCGAGTTTTATTAACTATTATATATTAAAACTGAAATATAAAAAAAAAAAAAAATCAAACCTTCTTTGTGTTTATTATTTGATTCATTTTTTTATTATAGTTTTTTGAAATTTATACATAATTTTAAGTATTTAAAAAATAATTAAAAATAAATATTTGATAATTAATAAGGTATTTAATATTAGAGTTTAAGATTTTTTATTAATTTTTTATTTAATAATCTTATTTAAATAAATTAGATGAAGAATAAAAAATAAAATTAAAATATATATAAAAAATAAGATAATATAATACTTTTAGTATATTATAATATAATTATTTTGATTATATTTTTCATAATTCTTTATTTCTTTTATTAAATATATTATAATTAATAATTTAAATTTTGATATTAATATATAAAATTAAAAATAAAAATATTGAAGGTGAGACCGAACAGTAATAATAATAATAATAAAATATATAATAACTTTATATTAATATACCTTTTTGTTTAGAATAATATTTATATACATTTACCTTTTTATAAGGCATAAAAATTAATAAAAAAAAATTTAACAATAAATTATGCAAAATATATTTTTACGAACTAGTATATATAGCTGGAGCATATATAGAAAATTGAAACTCTCCTATACTCATTATTTTATTTTATTTTTTTTATAAATTTTTGAGAATTTAATATATTTTTAATATTTTAAAAATATTAAAAATAAATATTAGTTAATTAATAGGATATTTAATATGAAAATTTAAGATTTTTTATTTTATTTTTTATATAAGATTAATTAATTTTATATTAACAATATTATTTTTTTAAAAAAATATTATTATTAAAAGTAATAATCTATTATTAATATGAATCTAAATAATAAATTTTTATTTTCTGTAAATATCAAAATAATTATTACAAATTAATTAAAGTTTATTTATATTTATAAAATAAAAATTTATAAAAATTATTTATACAATCATAAATTTTATAAAAATCAATAAAAATTCATAAAATTTTATAAAAATTATTTAATTAAAAAATTTTATAAAAATTATTAATTCACTTAATTTTATACACCTCTTAGTGTATTAGATTATTATAGAACGAGAAATAGTAATTAATTTAAATTTTTATCATTGGCTGAACTTTGCGGTCATTTAATAGTGGCGGTAGGGGTATTTATGGAATAGCAGAATCTTCATAAAGTACAACTGTGGTATGCTGAACATTCACATCCGATTAGATTGCATTCGGAGACTCAGTATCCATAACGTGGCACTCTTACAATGCTTTCTGCGCAGTCCGTTGGAAAATGAAATCATTTATCTAATCAAACTGATTATTTTTATTTGATAAAATTTTTTAACTAACTAATAAATTTATTAATATTATTAAACATATTACTTCTTGTCAGGTCCAACCGTATGGGTATGATGGTTCGAAAAGACAAATAAATTTAAAATTATCAAACACTCTCTTAAAATTTTTAAACATATCAAATATTCATTCACACTTAAACTTATTTAATAATATTCAAATTTCATTTAACAATTATTAATTTTATAAAAATTTTGACAAATTCTTTTCTATATTTTTAATTTATTTCCCAACATAAATAATACTAAATTCACATTTCAATAATTCCTCAACATGCATAAAAAAATACACTCTCAATATGCATCACCCTTATATCCTCAACTCCACAATTCAGGTAGGCATATATAACACTTTTATATTTTCCTTTCACATCATGTCTCAATAGCTTATTCACATTTAATATTATTATTATTTTTATCATTTTTCTTATAGTCATCGTTATTATTATCATTATCTTTTATCACTTTTTACTCATTTTACATTAATTATCTATTAGATTCCAGTAACAAATCATACCACATTTTCATATCATTTACACTGACACATGTAAAATCAACCAGAACTAATTATACCCTGGATTATATCCCATGGAATTATGCTGCGAATAGCTAAACCAAACGGGGTCAGTGGGTGTCTGACAAAACTTTTTGATGTAGTTGTTAGTTTTTTAGTTTTCAACAACTGCATCAAATCCGTTTGGTTAATGATAGTTGTTAGCTATTAGGTAGTCAAACAATAACTGTTTAGAAAAGTTTCAATTTAGATTTTTTTTAAAAATTTCGACTTATTTAAATAAAAAAATTAAATTATCATCTTAAAAATAATATTTAAATAAAAATAAAAATATTAATATTTATTCTTAATAGTCATTAAAGCTCTATTTGATTTAATTGTTCGTAGCAACTGTTAGCTGTTGTTGATAATCATTAGCTGATAATTAGTGGCTGTTATCTAATAGCTGATTGTTTCAAGTGTTTGCATATAAACTCAACCAGAACTAATTATACCCTGGATTATATCCCATGGAATTCTGCTACGAATAGCTAAACCAAACGGGGTCAGTGGGTGTCTGGCAAAACTTTTTGATGTAGTTGTTAATTTTTTAGTTTTCAACAACTGCATTAAATCCGTTTGGTTAATGATAGTTGTTAGCTATTAGGTAGTCAAACAATAATTATTTAGAAAAGTTTCAATTTAGATTTTTTTAAAAAACTTCGACTTATTTAAATAAAAAAATTAAATTATCATCTCAAAAATAATATTAAAATAAAAATGTAAATATTAATATTTATCTTTAATAGTCATTAAGGCTCTATTTGATTTAACTGTTCGTAACAACTGTTAGCTGTTAGTTGTTGTTGATAGTCATTAGCTGATAATTGGTAGTTGTTACTTAATAGCTGAATGTTTCAAGTGTTTGATAAAATTATTATTAGTTGTTAGCTGTTAATATGTTTAATGACCATTAAGGATAAATATTAATATTTATTTTTTATTTAAATATTATTTTTAAATGATAATTTAATCTTTTTACTTAAAATAAGTATGAGTTTTTTCGAAAAAGTTTTGATTTAAATTTTTTTGAAAAAGTTCTAAATAGCAGCTGTTTTACTACCTAACAATTAACAGTTATCACAAAAAAAAAAAAAAAAAAAAAAAAAAAAAAAAAAAAAAATTTTTTTTATTAAATTTTAAAAAAAAAAAAAATAAAAAAAAAAAAAAAAAAAAATTAAAAAAAAAAAAAAAAAAAAAAAAAAAAAAAAAAAAAAAATCAAATGGTTTGATGTAATTTTTAAGAATAAAAAAATTAAAAATTCCATAAAAAAATATTTACCAAACACCTATTAAGGCTCCGTTTGGTTTAGTTGTTGCTGATAGCTATTAGTTGGTGTCTGTTATCTAATAGCTGATTGTTGCAAGTATTTGGTAAAATTATTATTAGTTGTTAGCTATTAATATTTTTAATGACTATTAAATATAAATATCAACATTTATCTTTTTATTTAATTATTATTTTTAAAATATAATTTATTTTTTTTTATTTAAATAAGTAGGAGCTTCTTGAAAAAAATTTAAATTAAAATTTTTATAAACAACAATTATTTAACTATCTAACAGTTAAAAACGGTTAATAATCAAACGAATATGATGCAATGGTTAAAAATAAAAAAGCTGACAGCTGTTAATAAATTTACCACACACTTATAATAATAAATTATTAAATAATAATTATTAACAACTAACATTTATCAACCAATAGTTAACATTAATTTCCTTTAACCACCAGTTAACATTAATTTCCTTTAAAAAAAATATTATGGTAAGAAGGAATTTGAAAATGACACGAGTTTTTCTTTTAATTCTAGTGTCAACATCAACATGTAAAGATTTGAGTTAGGTTTATAAGAAAGTAAAAGTTTGATAGATTCCCTAAAACGAAATGAAAAATATTATTTTTCTTAATAGAAAAACTAATTAAGAAAAGGAAAAAAAAGATACTAAAAATGAATAAAAACAGATTGGAAGATAATTAGATAAATGAATGGATTTCTAACTCTAGGAATTGTAGAGTCCTACTAAACTTCTAATTATTCCTTTTAAGGACTGTCGTTTTTGCTTTATGAATTAAACACTTAATTATAACCTCTTAATAATTAACTAATTAAGTCCTTCATTATTATTATTTTATAAGTTTTTGAGATTCTTTTTCATGAACAAGAACAGAGTTGAAAGTTTTTGCCTCTTTATAACATGGATTCAAACTAATGAATGGATGGACAGAGTGGCTAACCTATAATAATGTTCCCACAAAGATGTTAGTATTTTTTTTAAAATATAATTATTGATTTTATTCTCTTTAATTCACCTTTTGTTTGTTTAATCAAAGATTAATTGAGATTTATTAGTTTTCTTTTCACAATTATCATTAATAAGTGCATATATATGACCATAGTAATAACATGTTCATTATTATAAAATAAAAAAACAAATACTTTTTTTATAATAATTTCACAATTATCAGCTTATTTCTTACGAAAGAATTATCACTTTATATATATATATATATATATATATATATATATATATATATATATATATAGGAGAATTATTATAAATAAGACTTGAATATTAACACCAACTCTAAAATAATCTGTCTTATTAAGTGAGTTTAATTTTTCTCGGCTTAATTTTTGAGATCATATCATAAATTTATATATTTTTTTAGAAAATAAATTCATAATATTTAACTTTTGATTATGTGGGCTTAATTTTTCTCTAAATTATTAATTAGAAGGCTCAATTTCTAGGTTTATATCACAAATTATATATATATAATCTCGATTGAATTCTTTCAAAGATAATGGAATTTGAAAATCGAAGTCTCAAAGTTTTGAAGGGATGGTTGTTGGGTAATTCAACTAAAAAATTACTAAATTTTAGGAGTAATTTCGAGTTGGTTACTAATAATTTTTTTTTTATAATTTAGTCATAATTTTTTTAAAATGATCACATCCGATAATCACACAGTAAATTTTAATCGGATTGTACACGTGTCACAGTAAATTTTAATCGGATTGTACACGTGTCATGTTACGTCTACAAGTCCTAACACATCATATTGTCACGTCTATGCTACGTAAGTCAAAACTGACATATCCGATAGACACATAACCGATTAAAAAAATATTTAGTAATCATATTGAAAAAATATGAAAATTTAATGATTTTTGAGATCATTTATATTTTTTTGACTTTTCATTATTTTAATTTTTTTCCAATTCAAAATATTATTTTAATTTTTCACTAATATTTTTTTTAGTTTTTTTTATCAAAATATTCTTTAATTATTTTAAGTGAAAATATTTGATAATTTTAAATTTATTTAATTTTTTATAAATTCAAATAATAAAATTTTCTAATAATTTTAAATTAAATATATTATTATTATTAAATCTAAAATAAAATAAATGATAAAATAAAAAATTTTATTCTCTGACTTTCTTGTCATTTTGGATGAAAAAGTTGTCAATTATAGATTAGTCATGTTTGATATTATGAAATTTAAGAGTCTGTGAGACTTGACTAAGCATAATAATTTGATAAATGAATGCTGAAATGTTGATTGAGAGGCCAAGAGCTATATCACACCATAAGCTGAAGTACCGTCTCCTACAAAATGATATAATTGAATTCCAAGAGATAATTCTCCTCATTTAAATATAGTTACCTGATTAACAATAATATGTAAAAATAAAAATGATAAGAAAGTTCAAATAGCAAGAAAGTCAAACTATAATTTTTTTTTTATTTTTTTTATCTTTTATTTTATTTTAACCTTTATAATAATAGAACGAGATAGTCAGAATAGCATACTTGATATCTCAACTAGGTTGGCACCCCAAGCATACTATCATTTTTTATTAAAATAAAGAAAAAAAAAATTACAAAGAGGATGGCACAAAGTCGTGAAAGCCATGCTAAAAATAATATAAAAACCCAACCCTCTTAATCTCATTAAAATCTTTATTGAAAAAATCAGCAAAGGAAAAATAGTACCAGGAATACAAACTAAACAAATCTAAAAGATCCATCATCCCAAAGATTATTAACATGATAAAAAACACAACACTCAGGAAGTGCAAAAGACCAATTATCTGAAACAGTCAACTACCCTGAATTCGAGACTGCCATCTTGGATAAAACATTAGCCACCATTTTGCCTTCTCGATAAATATGTGAAACGTGAAAATTAATAAAAGAAATAAAAGTTAGACACTCACCCCACTTCACTAAAAATTTCCAAGGAACCCTTTCTGAACTGGCTTGAAGAATATGAATAACAAGCATCGAATCACATTTAAGCCATAAATGTACCCAATTATACCTCTTCACATACTCCATAGTAGAAATAATAGTTTGAAACTCCGCCTTAAAAGCATTAGCAATCCCCATAAATTTATAGAAACATCCCTTAACGAAACCTTTAGAAGTTCTAAAAATGCCACCGCAACTCGCATTATCTAGAGAACCCAAAGCAACCCCATCTGTATTTACCTTTAGCCATCCAGGCCTTAGAGCATACTAAGCTACTGACAAAATTCAAAGCGCAGGACTTGGCCTAGACGTCACATCTAGCTGCCTCAAAATCATCAAGTCGTCAACCAAATTAAACATGTAACCTGATTGTAAATAATTTGCTTTGCGCACAGCTCTAAAAATATGTGAATATGTATAATTTATGATTAGTATTGTAAATAAATAGTTAGCTGGTATTTTTGTAATATAGTTAGCACTTAGGGATATAATTGTAAATAGCTAGTAGTTGTATAAAAATTGTTTTGATTAGCTTTGTATATTGTCTGGCATTCAATATATTCAGTATATAGAATTCCCAATTTATTTCTCTCTCTCGATAGAATCTAGGGTTTGAGTAGATCTTATATGCATATTTCAGGTTTCTTCATAATATTAGAGCATCGATCCTAAGTGATTTGTGTTTAAATTGAAGTTTATGTTGATTTTTCCCTTTAGATTCAGGTTTGCCAGTTGATTCTTCGTTATCAGCTCTTCATTCTGATTTTTATCTTTTTTTCTTTATGAAAACTTTACCTTCCTGTTCGATAAATTTAAAACTGGTCAAGTTGTTTTGATTGGTTCGTTTCTGAGTTTTCTTTCTTCTTCCTATAAGCACTGTATTGCTTGCGATTTAGAAACCCTAAATTTCTTGAAACCCTAGTTTCCTTTCTACAATCAGAAAATTAAAATCACAATTTTTTTTTGAGATTATTACTATGTATTACAAGACTTTGTGGTTCAAAAGCATCTCGTTGATTATAATGGTGGAGGTATCCGATGATTTAGAGTTTGAGGCAAGAGCCTCACGACAAATGAGCACTCAGGATGCAAGAACAAGGTTACAAAGTCCTAGTGATCCTCTATTACTACAGAGTTCAAATCACCCAGGTATGGTGCTCGTCACCAGTCCTTTGGCTGGAAATAATTTTCTTACTTGGAGTAGGTTTGTTAAGCTTGCTGTAGGTGCTAAAATGAAGCTAAGTTTCATAAATTGGAGTGCTAAAGCACCTAGTGAGGAGTCTGTTATGTTTGAACAATTGAATTTTGAACTCTATTTTTAAAGAGCTAGTTGAGGCTTTTATATATGCCTCTAGTGCTAAGGAATTATGTGATGAATTAGAGAAGAGATTTGGGAAAAGTAATGGACCATTAATGTATCAAGTTCAAAAAGAAATTAGTGCTCTAACTCAAGGCAGTTTGACAGCAGCATAATTTTATACTAGTCTTAAGAAGTTATGGGATGAACTAGTATGTTTAATTCCAATACCAGTTTGTACTTGTAGTGCAACAAAGGTTATTAATGATGTTGTCAGTTTAACAAAATTAATGCAATTTTTGATGGGGTTAAATGAGGAGTATGATGGTTTAAGGAGTCAAATATTACTCATGGAGCCTTTGCCCAGCATAAGTAAGGCTTATTTCCTGATTTTAAGAGTTGAGAAGCAGAGAGAGGTCCATGTGAACATTGTGGATTATACTGATTCTAGTGTTACGTTGGTCAAGAGTCAAGATTAGAGAGACTTTGTTAGAGATTATAGTAAAGATAGGCCAAGTAGAGACAATTATAGAGAGAGTCAAAAGGGAGGAAGTTGGAGAAAGAAAGATAAGAGTGGTGAGCATTGTACATTCTGTAATAGAAATGGGCATCTTAGAGACTCTTGCTTTAAGTTACATGGAGTGCCAGAATGGTACGATGAGTTGAAAGCCAAGAGATGTTATGCAGACCATAAAGGATCCAAGTTTAGAGTTCCAGTTAAGTTTGCTGCTCAAACTTCATTTGATAATGTTTTAGAAGATGGTAGAGGAGATCTAGCTAAAACCAAGATTGATGATTGGAGTACTGCCATTTCAACTGTTGTGCAGCAGGAAGTACAGAAGTTCATGAAAGGGAAAAGGATTTCTGAAGGTGGTTTTGTGAACTACACAAGTTATGCAAGTATCATTTATAATGTTGCCCTTAATTGTTTTGATTGTGCATTAGAGAATATATGGATTATAGATTTAGGGGCCACAAATCACATATGCCAAAACACTACACTATTTCATAATACACTTGAACTTAAAAACCCTATACCAGTACATCTACCTGATAAGTCTTTGAGACTAGTTCATAAACTTGGTACAGTCAATATTCATCAAAAACTTTCCATTACCAAAGTTTTTCATATACCCAGTTTTAAATTCAATTTACTATTAGTCAGTCAACTAACCCAATATATGCCTATCCAAGTTATTTTTCTTTCAACCCACTGTGTGTTTCAGGACCTGAGGACTGAGGAAGTATTAGCTGTGGGAAAATTGCACAATGGACTTTATTTTTTAGATTCTACTAGTTTTCTTGTAACTACTATTCAAGAATTCTAGTTAAAGGCTTCTGCTATTCTAAATGTTGTTAAAGCAAAAAAGCCAAGTTGTTGTATAACCTTTCTTTCAAATAAAGAATCATCTTCTATTTCTTTTTCATTAATTCATCAAAGATTAGATCATGCTTCACAAAACAAACTTAGTTATCTATCCTTACATATCATTCCTAATAAACCTGCTACTGTTTGTGATATTTTCTCATTGTGCAAACAACAAAGACTGTCTTTCTCTAGAAGTACCATTAAAATCACAAGTTGTTTTGAGTTGATTCATGTGGATTTGTGGGGGCCTTATAAACAACCTTCTCTCATACGAGCTCATTACATACTCATCCTTATAGATGATTATAGTCGAGTTACATAGACTTACTCAAATATAAAACTCAAACATTTACTCATATCAAACAATTTCTTGCTTTAGTTAAAACCCAATATCAGTCAATAGTCAAACAAATAAGAAGTGATAATGGATCTGAATTTCTTAGTCATAAATGTGAGCAATTGTTTGCTGAATTAGGTATTATACATCAAAGGTCATGTCCATATACACCACAATGGAATGGTGTGGTCAAAAGAAAACACAAACATTTATTACAAGTAGTTAGATCATTGATGTTTCAAGCTCATTTACCTAAGAAATTTTGGGGAGATTTTATTTTGATTGCTACTCACATCATCAACAAGTTGCCTCCCTCTATTTTAGATTGGCAGTCCCCTTTTGAAGTTTTACATAAACAAAAACCTAGTTATGATACTCTTAGAATTTTTAGGTGCTTATGTTTTGCTACAAATACCCATCCTCATAAGGATAAGTTTGCACCTATGGCTATTAAATATATTTTTATATGCTATGTTCCTGCCCAAAAGGCATATAAATTGTATTCTCTTCAAGATCATAGTATTCTTGTTTCTAGGGATGCTGTTTTTCATGAGGCAATATTCCATTGATTCTATTCTATCTCATTATGACCCTATTTTGCCCAATATTTTTGTTCTAACTAATGATACTCCACTTCATTTGTCTATTTCCAATTCTCATGCTGATCAACCTATATCCACTCCTCATATTATTTTTGATTCATAAATTTTAGGATCTCCATCACCTGTTTCTATTCCAGAATCATCTCCTCTTTCCTTCCCACCTGTTGTTATTCCAAGACTAAGTACTATAATTAAAACTAAGCCTGTTTGGCTTCAGGATTTTGTCTCTTCTGTGCATATAAATACTGTTGCTGGTCTTCCTCACTCTTCCCAAGTTCTTTATATTTTATCATATGTACCCACACATTATCATAAGCTTTTTCACCCTTTACACATTACATTTGTAGCCAATGCTTCTACTATACATGAACCTAATACATATGAACAAATAATTAAGGATTCCAATTGGGTTGCTGCTATGCAACAAGAATTAGAAGCCTTATAATTAAATGATACTTGGGAATTAACTCCATTACCTCATGGACAAAAAGTCATAGGATCCAATTAGGTATATAAGGTTAAATATAACCCTAATGGTACTATTAGCAAGTATAAAGCAAGGCTTGTGATCAAAGGGTATAATTAGGTACCTGAGGTTGATTATAATAAGAGTTTCTCCCTATTGCTAAGTCAGTAATAGTCAGACTTTTCCTAGCTATAGTTGATACCAATGCTTGGCCTATCCCCAAATTGGATATAAAAAATGCATTTTTGCATGGATTTTTAGATGAGGTAGTATATATGCATGCCCCTTAAGGGTATTTTGTGGAAACTAAGACTCATGTTTACAAATTAAAGAAATTTTTGT
The DNA here is from genome assembly GCA_948193065.1 of Aleurites moluccanus. NCBI lineage: Eukaryota > Viridiplantae > Streptophyta > Magnoliopsida > Malpighiales > Euphorbiaceae > Aleurites > Aleurites moluccanus. The sequence goes on from CANXYC010404984.1 coordinate 46,244, forward strand.
ATAGCTTGAAACAAGCATCTAGGCAGTGGAATATCGAATTTACTGCCAAGCTTAAATCTTTTGGATTGCATCAATCTGTTAATGATTATTATTTGTTCACTTAAACCAAGTCTGATCATTTTATAGCCCTTCTCATTTATGTGGATGATGTTCTAGTTACTGGAACTCATGAAGCAGATATTCAAGCTGTTAAAACCTATTTGGATTCTGTGTTTACCATCAAAGATTTAGGCTATGAAAAATACTTCATTGGTTTAGAGATAGCAAGGTCACCAGAGGGTCTTTATTTAAACCAGAGGATATATGTTATGGATATATTGAAAGATATTGGATTACTTGCTACAAAACTAGTATCAGTACATCTTCTATATAGTTTTAAATTGTCAGAAACTATTGAACCTTTGTATTCTTCTCCTGAGCAGTATTGAAACTTGTTGGGAGACTTTTTTACTTAAATTTTACTCGACCTGACATCACATATGCAGTGTAGCAACTGAGTCAATTTATGAGTGCTCCTACAGAGTCTCATTGGAAAGCAACCCTACATGTTCTGAAATACCTCAAATGTTCTTCTTCACTTGGTTTATTTTTTTCCTGCTTCTCCTTCTTTTAAGCTAACAACCTACTATGATGCAGATTGGGCATCTTGCCTAGATACCAGAAAATCTTTGACAGGATATTATTTATTTTTGGGGTATTTTTTAATTTTCTAGAAAACCAAGAAACAGTCCATTGTTTCTAGATCTTTAGCAGCGGCAGAGTATAGAAGCATGGGTACCACTATGTGTGAGCTTCAATATTTTTCTTATTTGTTGGTTGATTTCAATATTTCTATATCTTTGCCTATACAGTTGCATTGTGACAATCAGGCAACAATTCACATCACCAGTAATCCTATTTTTCATGAGCTCACAAAGCATTTGGACATTGACTATCACATTATGCATAACAAGTTCAAAGAAGGCTTCATGGCCTATGTGCATATTAATTCTAGAGCACAAATTATAGACCTTTTGACTAAGTCTCTCACCTTGAAGCTTCAACAACACTTACTGTCCAAGATGGGCTTGATCAACTTTGATTCGCTTCCATCTTGAGGGGGGGATGTGAATATGTATAATTTATGATTAGTATTGTAAATAAATAGTTAGCTGGTATTTTTGTAATATAGTTAGTACTTAGGGATATAATTGTAAATAACTAGTAGTTGTATAAAAACTATTTTGATTAGCTTTGTATATTATCTGGCATTCAATATATTCAATATAAAGAATTTCCAATTTATTTCTGTCACATCCCAAAACCACCGGTGCGACGGTCCTAGGGCAAGGGTAGGCATAAGGCCACCTTACACCCGTAGAATCCTTAGCTAACCTGGATCAAACATACAACACATAATAGCATCATGCCAAACATTCATATCTTATATATATCTCATCAACCTGATATGACATTTCCTCTTGTTCCTTACCGATCAAAAGATAATTCTAATATCAATATGGAACAAGGGAAAGTCAATAATGCCATCCATAGCAACAAAAGAATAAGCAATATCACACATATCTATGGAGCTTCTAAGAGTATACTTCTCATAGACATGAATACATATATATAATTTAACTATTATCCAAAAATATTACATAAAAGAGTTTTCTTGTGGAGAAGGAAATCAATAAGCTCTGTCTTCAAGATCAATTCTCTCTCGAGTTAAGCTAGAACCTGAAATCCACAGAAGAGTGGTGAGCTTTCAACTCAGTAAGATGCGAACAATCAGAATGAATAACATATATAAAATACTTAAATAGCAAATCTTGAACATGTATCAGGGTACTAGAAAGAAATCTTAACATATACAGTAATATCATAAATGCTTACAAAGGGTAGCACTATCCAATCATCTCATAATACATATATGAATATCAAATTATAATTTTTTTTAAGAACATAAATGCTTATAAAGAATGACATTATCAAATAAACATAACATATAACTGATATTATATCATAATGTTTGGGCAGTCTTGCTACCTTTACGTGGCACATATGCTTGCACATGCATATGCCTAAAGCTCGTGATCCCCTCTAGGTGAAACATTAATACTATACCTTATCAGTTAGGTTTTCTTTGTGCACATTGGACCAATGAATTAAAACTCATTGGGAAAAATGTTCTATAATGTATGTTCCGTGATATACATATCTTATATTGGTTCAACAGTAACTAAAAGTGATCAAGAGATCACAACATATGAATAACATATCATATTATGCATAACAAAGGCTTATTAATGAACTTGATCTAAGAAAAATAACCAGGTCATTATCAATATTCAAAGATTTTATTTAAGGAGGGTTTCAATAAATTGAACTCATACATGTGAATATAGTATACTTTAGCAAAATTCTCATATGGAGAATCATACACATGAAACGAAATCCACACTTATCTCTTAGCACCAAAAAGTTTTCTAGTCAAGCTCAACTCTTGCTCAAATCCAAAAGATCCTTAATTCCTTGAGTTATCTTCTCCTAAATAAAAATCCCTAAAATTTCAAAATTTAGGGTTTTCTCAAAACAATTACATAAAATAATCCTCTATAAATTTCTATAAATTCTAAGCTCCTTAGAGTCTCTATAAATAAATTCTATTATTAATTTAACCATTAATAGAGAATGAATAATAGTTATAGAGAAAATCTATTATTTACAATACTATTCATCCAAAAAATATAAATCCTCATAACTATTAAATCTAAACATAAATATTAGCCATTAATGCTTACAAAAGATCACCCACGACTTAAAAATAACTATTCTAGCTAATAAAGAACTTAACTCAAACTAGAGAGAAGGTTTGATAAAATTACCTTATTTTCTTTTCCAAAGAAATTTTAAAGAATTTGACTTAAATTAATGCTCTTTTAGTCCTTAATTTGTGTTTTCTAGAATTAATAAGGCTTAATTAGAGTATTAAAACCTTAGAAATGAAAAAAAATGACTTATGGTTGAGAGAAATAGGAAATGAAAAAGAAGAGAAAAGAAGAAAGAAAGAAAAATGAAGTTTTGAAGAAAAGTTATTGCCAAAAATCTTAAGTTTACTGCTCATGAGCACTGTTCACGCATACTGTTCACGAGCACTGTTCACACATACTGTTCATGATAGAAGCTGAAAAAATTTACTTCAACAATACATGTTAAACCAGCTCTATCTTGAGCTATAGAAGTCTAAATGCATCGATTCTTCCATCCACTTAAACTAGACACATGAGACTACAACATATCCCAAATTCTTTCTTTAAAGCTTTGAACATAAATTCACAAAATTTTGGATAAACACAAGCTCTGTAATTCAAATCAAAATAAACAAATCTCACTTCCAAAATAAACATTCCATAACAAATCTTATATACATCATTACAAGAATTTTAGAATACATATAAGTAAAAGAAATCTCAAGCGTTACATTATCCCTCCCCCCTTAATAAAATTCATCCTCGAATTTAAAGAATTTACCTTGAACTTGAAATAGGTGGGAATACTTAGCTTGTATGTTCAACTCACTCTCCCAAGTGTATTCTTCCATAACTTGGTTCTTCCATAAGACTTTAACCATTTCTATCTCTTTATTCCTTAGCTTCTTGATCATCCTATAAATGATGGCTACTGGAACCTCTTCATAAGTCAAGTCTTGCTGGAATTCTACCTCTAGAGATTGCAACACATGGGAAGGATCTGTAACATATTTTCGAAGCATGGAAACGTGAAAGACTGGATGCACATTGTCTAAGTGAGATGGCAAGGCTAATTTGTAAGAGACTTCTCCAACTTTATCTAACACCTCAAATGATCCAATGTACCTCGGAGATAGCTTGCCTTTCTTACCAAATTGTAGAACTTCTTTCATAGGTGGACTTTTAAAAACACTAAGTCACCAACTATGAAACACATATCTTTTCTCTTAGGATCAGAATACCTCTTCTGCCTACTAAAAGTAATCTTCAATCTTTCTCTGATGATAGGGACCTTTTCTGCTGTATACTGAATCAATTCAGGCCCTTCAACATGCTTCTCTCCCACCTAATCCCAACACAAAGGAGGCCTACACTTTCTACCATACGAAGCCTCATAAGGAGCCATCTTGATGGTAGAATAGTAGTTATTATTCTAGGCAAACTCTATCAAAGGAAAATGCTTATCCCAATTACCTCCAAAGTCTATAATGCACATTCTCAACATGTCTTCTAGAGTTTGGATTGTCCTTTCTGATTGCCCATATGTCTGGAGATGAAATATCATGTTGAAATTAAGCTGAGTACCCAAAGACTATTGTAGCTTCCGTCAAAACCTCGATGTGAACTGAGCTCCTCTCTCAGAGATGATAGAAACTGAAATCCCGTGGAGTCTTACTATCTCATCAATATACATCTATACATACTGAGAAGCTGTGTAGGTTGTCTTGACTGGCAAGAAGTGAGCTAACTTGGTCAATCTATCAACAATTACCCAAATTGAGTAATGTCCACTTGAAATCCGTGGCAACCCTACAACAAAGTCTATAGTTATCCTTTCCCACTTCCATACTAGTAGTGACAACTGTTGAAGTAGACCCAAAGGCTTATGATGCTCAAATTTAACTTGCTAACAAGTCAAACATCTTGCCACAAACTCTACCACATCCGTCTTCATTCCACTCCACCTATAAGAACTCTTAATGTCATGGTACATCTTCGTAGCACCTGGATGAACACTATAGATGGAATGATGTGCTTCCTTAAGAATCACATCTCTTAAACCATCAATTGCTGGAACACATACTCTACTGCCAAGTCTTAATATGTCATCTATCATAGCAAACTGAGGATCTCTATCTTGTGCCTCTTTGATATGATCAATAAGCACTGGCTTGACTTGGAAACATGTTAGAAGAACTCTTGCATTTGACAAGTCAAAATTGATCCCCACATCATGCAAACTCTGCACCTCACTCACCAAAAGTCTCTTACTCACCTGAATATGGGCTAAGCTACCCAAAGACTTCCTGCTCAAAGCATCCGCTACCACATTCGCCTTTCCTGGATGGTATAAAATCTCACAATCATAGTCTTTAAGTAACTCCATCCATCTCTTTTGTCTAAGATTTAGGTCTTTCTACTGAAAGATATACTTCAAGCTCTTATAATCTGTAAAGATCTCACACTTCTCTCCATACATATAATGTCTCCATATCTTCAATGCAAAGACAACTGCAACCATCTCATGATCATGAGTTGGATAATTTGCCTTATGTTTCCTTAACTGTCTAAAAGCATAAGCTATTACCCTACCATGCTGCATAAGCACACAACTAAGCCCTACACTCGAAGCATCACAATACACACCATAACCTCCTTCACTAGATGGCAAAGCTAACACATGTGTCGTGGTGAGACAAGTCTTCAACTTGTGGAAACTCCTTTCACATGCATCTGTCCATTGGAATTTCACTAGCTTTTGAGTAAGCTTAGTCAAAGGAACTGCAATATTGGAGAAATCCTAAATAAACCTTTTATAGTAGCCTGTCAAACCCAAGAAACTCCTAACTTCTGAAACATTGGTGAGTCTAGGCCAACTAAGAATAACGTCTACTTTCCTTGGGGCAACCTCGAGTCCATCCTTGCTCACAACATGTCCAAGGAAACAAATATTCTCAAGCCAAAACTCACACTTTGAAAGCTTAGCAAACAACTTATGCTTTCTCAAAATTTGCAATACCATCCGAAGATGTTCTTCATGCTCTTACTCACTCTGAGAATACATAAGAATGTCATCTATAAACACTATGTAAACTTGTCTAAAAATGGCTTGAAAATCCTATTCATGAGATCCATGAAAGCAGCTGGCGCATTAGTCAATCCAAAAGGGAACACTAGAAACTCATAGTGACTATATCTCGTTTGGAAAGCAGTCTTAGACACATCTTCATTCCGAATCCTCAATTGATGATAACTAGACCTCAAGTCTATCTTGGAGAAATGACTAGCACCCTGCAGTTGGTCAAACAAATCATCTATCCTTGGCAAAGGATACTTATTCTGAATGGTGATCTTATTGAGTTGCTTATAATCGATACAAAGTCTCATAGATCCATCATTCTTCTTCACAAAGAGCACATGAGCACCTTAATGAGAACTGCTAGGTCGAATGAATCCTTTGTCAAGCATATTTTGCAACTGTATCTTCAATTCTCTTAACTTTACTGGTGCCATACGGTATGAAGGAATAGAAATCAGACTAGTGCCAGGAAGCAACTCAATACTGAACTCAATTTCTTTATCCGGTAGCAATCCAGGTAACTCATCAGTAAATAAATCTGGAAACTCACTAATAACAGGAATATGCTTCAAGCCTTTTACTTCCTTGCGAGTATCACAGATGTATGCCAAATATCCTTGGCAACCTTTCCTCATCAATCTCCTCACCTCGATGACGGATATCACATTATAGGGTACTTCACTCATTTCCCCTTGAAATTCAAATTTCTCACCCGAGGTGGCTTAAATACTAACTTCTTCTCATGAAAATTTATGGATGCATAAAATTTAGACAACCAATCCATGCCCAAAATTACATCAAACTCAAGCACCGGCAACACAATCAAATCTGACTCTAAACTTTTACCACCTATGCTAACTACACAAGATGGATAAAAGTGTTGAACCTCTATCTCTTCCTTGAAAGGAGTAGATACAACCAAAGCATTCTCAAGCAATACATATGGCATATTCAACTTCTTAACAAAACAAGGTGAAACAAAAGAATGCGAAGCTCCTGAATCAAATAACACTCTTGCATTTAAAGCTTGGATCGGAAGAATACCTATGACCATAGTGTTAGAAGTCTACACCTCTTGCTGTGTCAAAGCAAATACTCTCCCTTTACCTCTGCCCGAAGGTCTCTGAACTAACGTCTGACCAACTATCTGACTTGAACTTCTGCCTCCCTTTGTAGCTCTACCCAAAATACCTTGGCCTATGCCGGACTACTGACCAACAATTCTCCTATCCATCTGGACTAAAGCCTGAGAAGTCTGAGGTTTAGCTCTAAAAGAAGGTTGTTGACAATCCTTAATCAAGTGACCCTATTGTATACACCTGTAGCATGCACCTATCCCAAAGTGACAAATTCCTCTATGAATCTTACCATATATAGGACAAGGAGGAATAATAGTCCTAGGTGGTAATGAACTGGCAATACCATAACTCATCTAAGGTGTTGGTCTAGAGGAATTCTGCCTCTACTGAGATCTCTCTGAAGGTCCTCTATATTTGCTATGGGGAGAAAACTAAGGTGAAACATCAATACTCTTCATTCCACTGACCTGTCTGGAGGAACTCCCAATCTTTGCCTTCTTTTTCTCTTCCTTTTTTGATCTAACCTCCATTTCTCTATTCTCAATCACTCTAGCTTTATCCATAAGCCTAGAGTATGAGTCAAACTCAAGAGCAACTAGAAATTTAAACAACGGAGTTATAAGTCCTCTACGGAACCTCTGAATCTGTGTTGCCTCTGTAGGAACCAAAACTGGAGTGAATATACTCAACTGGTTGAATTTCTTCACATATTTTGAAATAGTCATACCAGGAGTCTGAACCAATCTCTCAAACTCAACAACTTTTGCCTCCCTTATACTCTCTAAAAGGAACTCCTCAATAACTCTTTCTTTGAATTGATTCCAAGAAAGATCTGCATTACCTTGAATACTCCTCATGAACCAGTCTTTAGCTTCAGCTTTCATCAAATAGCCAACAAACTCTATAGCTCTCCTGTCTGAGATCCTCAAAATCTAGACATTTTCCTCAATCTCATCCAGAAACTCTGTAGGATCCACCTTTCCTCTATACTCAGAAGGTTTGAGCTTCAAGAACTGCTCAAAAGAAACCTCCTCAACCAAAGGCACAACTGCTGGTGGTGGTGGAGGAACCACTGGAGCAACTGGAACTACTGGTACTGGAGGAACCTGTTGCTCTCTTTGCCGAGTAAAGAACTCAGCTAAAACCTCATAGTTTCTCTGTAACTGATCCAATCACTGAGCCATACCAACCACATCTACCTGTGGCTCTAGAGGAACCTCTTCACCTCCCACTCTACCCACTGAACCCTCCTTAGAAGGTAATTCTCGCCTAGGACGACCTCTACCATGTCATCTACCTCATCCACGACCACATCTCCGAGGCATCGCTGAACTAAAAAGGAAAATAGAGTAATTTTAGACTCATAACACCAGTTTAACACAGATTTATTCCAAAGAATATATAACATGATGGAACAGAATCCTATGCTCCATAGTTATCTTAATCAGACATTCATGCTAGGGAACTTACACATCTATCTATCTATCTTATGGTTGAGAAACCTATAGCTCTGATACCACCTCTGTCACACCGCAAAACCACCGGTGTGATGGTCTTAGGGCAAGGGTAGGTATAATGCCACCGTACACCCGCAGAACTCTTAGTTAATCTGGATCAAACATATAACACATACTAGCATCATGCTAAACATTCATATCTTATATATATCTCATCAACCTAATATGACATTTCCTCTTGTTTCTTACCAATCAAAAGATAATTCTAACATCAATATGGAACAAGGGAAAGTCTATAATGCCATCCATGGCAACCAAAGAATAAGCAACATCACACACATCTACGGAGCTTCTAAGAGTATACTTCTCATAGACATGAATACACATATATAATTCAACTATTATCCAAAAACATTACATAAAAAAGTCTTCCTGTGGAGAAGAAAATCAAGAAGTTCTGTGTTTAGGATTAATTCTCTCTCGAGCTAAGCTAGAACCTGAAATCCACAAAAGAGTGGTAAGCTTTCAACTTAGTAAGATGTGAACAATCAGAATGAATAACATATATAGAATACTTAAATAGCAAATCTTGAATATGTACCAGGGTACTAGAAAGAAATCTTAACATATATATTAATATCATAAGTGCTTACAAAGGGTAACACTATCCAATCATCTCATAATACATATATGAATATCAAATCATAATTTTTTTTAAGAATATAAATGCCTATAAAGAATGATATTATCAAATAAACATAACATAAAATTGATATCATATCATAACATTTGGGTAACTTGCTACCTTCACGTGGCACATATACTTGTGTAGGCATATGCCTAGAGCTTATGATCCCCTCTAGGTGAAACACTGATACTACACCCTATCAGCTAGGTTTTCTCTGTGCACATTGGACCAATGAATTAACTCTCATTGGGAAAAGTGTTCTATAATGTATGTTCCATGATATACATATCTTGCATTGGTTCAACAATAATTAAAAGTGATAAAGAGATCACAACATATGAATAACATATCATTTTATGCATAACAAAGGCCTATTAATGAACTTGATCTAAGGAAAATAACGAAATTATTATCAATATTCAAAGATTCTATTTAAGGAGGGTTTCAATAAATTGAACTCATAAATAACATATACATATATATATGAATATAATATACTTTAGCAAAAATTCTCATATGGAGAATCATTCACATGAAACGAAATTCACACTTACCTCTTAACACCAAAAAGCTTTCTAGTCAAGCTTAACTCTTATTTAAATCCAAAAAATCCTTAATTCCTTGAGTTCTCTTCTTCTAAATAAAAATTTCCAAAATTCCAAAATTTAGGGTTTTCTTAAAACAATCACATAAAATAATCCTCCATAAATTCTAAGCTCTTTAGAGTCTCTATAAACAAATTGTAACATTAATTTAACCATTAATAGATGATGAATAATAGTTATAGAGAAAATCTACTATTCACAATACTATTCATCCAAAAATCATAAATTCTCATAACTACTAAATCTAACCATAAATATTAGCCATTAATTCTCACAAAGGATCACCTACAACTTAAAAATAACTATTATAGCTAACAAAAAACTTAACTCAACTCAAGCTAGAGAGAAGATTTAAGAAAATTACCTTATTTTCTCGAATTTGTTTTGAAGAATTTGGCATGAATTGATGCTTTTTTAGTCCTTAATTTATGTTTTCTAGCATAAATAAGGCTTAATTGGAGTAATAAAACCTTAGAAATGAAGAAAAATGACTTATGGTTGAGAGGAATAGGAAATGGAAAAGAAGAAAGAAAGAAAATGAAGTTTTGAAGAAAAGTTACTGCCAAAAATCCTGAGTTTACTGTTCACGAGCACTGTTCATGACACTGTTCACGACAGAAGCTGAAAAAATTCACTTCCACAGTACATGCTAAACCAGCTCTATCTTGAGCTACATAAGTTTAAATGTCTCGATTCTTCCTTCCACTTAAACTAAACACATGAGACTACAACATATCCCAAATTCTTTCTTTAAAGCCTTGAACATAAATTTATAAAATTATGCACAAACACAAACTCTGTAATTCAAATCAAAACAAACAAATCTCACTTCCAAAATAAACATTCCATAATAAATCTTATATACATCATTATAAGAATTTCAGAATACATACAAATAAAAGATATCTCAGGTGTCACAATTTCTCTCTCTCTCGATAGAGTCTAGGGTTTGAGTATATCTTATATGAATATTTCAGGTTTCTTCAAAATGAACTTCCAAGAAGACGCAAAAGGCCAAGTTATTTCCTCAAATTTTTGCTTGTTACGAGCGTACCAAATCGTGACAAAAGCAGCAATCAAAGCAGCTTGCAAAAGATTATGAACTTAAAAACTATAAGAACTCTACATACACTTGAGAAATAAGTCAATAACAATACAATTAATCTCAATTTTAATTCGAAAAATCTACTCAATAAAACTCCAAACTGATCAGACATAAGAACAATGCAAGAAAATATGATCCACGCTCTTTGAGGCTGCAAAACACAAAGGACAACAAGAACATGCTTGATAACCCAAAATGGAAAATCTATCATCAAGTGGCAACCTATTTAAAAATAATCTCCAGTAAAAAATTGAGCTTGACGCCGAAACATATTTTGCCTAAACATACTTAGCCCAAACAAGATTAGCCAAACGTCTAGATAATGAGTGAAGATAATAATTTTTGCAAGAAAGATCACCTAATGAAGAGGGCTCCCAAATCAATCTATCTTTCCCACGAAATTTGCATCCATTCACAACTTGAAGAGGTGAAAATTCTCAAAATACCTACTTGCATGAAATCAACAACCAGTTGGCCAGACGAATAGCTAGGGGGCTGCTCATGCGGGTTCAATTGCGGGTCTCCAAGCCAATTATCTTACCAAAATCTCACTCCACTTCCATCTCCAATTACCCATCTAGAAGCAGCCATAATAGAGTCATAACTGCTATGTATAAAAGGCCAAATAGATGAACATGAATTATATCTTCGAGAACGCTGCAATTTATCCAAATACCGAGTTTGAAAAAAAAAAGAAATAAGATCTTCCGGAGAGAGCATGCGCCATGTAAATTTTGCAAAAAGCGCCTCATTGAATAATTTAAGATTTTTAATTCCAAGGCCACCCCACACCTTAGGCTGACAACAAGAGGGTTGAGGGGCTATTGTGTATTTTTACACAGCAGCTTCTCATGTGTCCAATTTTAGATATCTAAAAATTTTTATGAAAATTTATAAAAATTGTAATTAGATAGTGTTTCATATAATGAATCCATTGATATATTTTTTTATGCTAAACAAAAATCAAATGAATAGAAAAAAATACATTATAAATTTTGTATATTATATTTAACGGTCTAGATTTAATGTATTTATAATGCATTTGTAACTGTTCATTTGATTTTTGTTTAGCATAAAAAATATATCAATAGATTCATTATATGAAACACTATCTAATTACAATTTTTATAAATTTTTACAAAAATTTTTAGATACCTAAAATTAGACACATGAAGAGCTATTGTGTAAAAATATAAAGCATCCCTCCATCCACAACAAGAAGACCAAGAAACCGTGACCGGTTTAATTTTATCAATAGAACCTGACCAAATGAAGTTTCGCATCGCATAAGACATCTCATGCAATCATTTCAAAGGCCATTTATAGATCATAAACACATGATTAAATATAGAAGTAATGACCGAATTAACAAAAGACACTCTACCAGCCAAATAAAGCCTTTTATCATGTCAATAGCTTTTATAATAATAATAATAATAATAATAATAATAATAATAATAATAATAATAATAATAATAATAATACATTTTATTTAAAATTAGAATATATATATATATATCAAAGAATTAAAATGAAAAGAAAATTCAAATGGCTTGATAATTCATCATCAAATTGACATATTATTACATTCCAAGTTAAAGTCATGGTTTTACATATATATATAATTTATAATTAAAATGTTTATATATATATATTAATAATAATTAAATAATTATATTTTTTAATAACTAATGATTTTAGATTTATAGATTAAATTTAAAAAAAAAATTATTGTTTGAATTTATGAAAATTAAATAAAGTTTAAATTAGAAAAATATTTTCACTTAAAAGAATTAAAGAATAATTTGTAAAAAATAAAAAATAATTAAAAAATATTAGTGAAAATAATTAAAAAATATTTTTATAAAAAATTAAAAGAATATTTTGAAATGAAAAAAAAAATAACTAAAAGAATAAAAATACAAAAAATATAAATGACCTAAAAATTAAAAATTTGATATTTTTCAATATGATTATTCAATTTTTAGATTTTTCAATATGATTATTAAAGTTTAACTGTCAGGGATGTCTGATGTGATAATTTTGTTTACGTAGTACCTTATATGACATGTTAATATGTTAGGATTTGTACACATGGTATGACACATGTATAATCTGGCTAAAAATCTATTTAGTGATCATTGAATGAAATAATTTTGAAATAATTGTGATTAAAATCGCAAAAATTTTCTAATTAGTGGTTAACTCGAAATTACCTTTAAAATTTAGTGATTTTTTGGATCAATTACCAAATAATTATTACTTATAACTATAAAGCTATTAAAGAAAAATAAAAATGAAGTTAGAAAATTAATTTTGAGTGAATCGAGATTTAATTCTATGTAAAAATATGAATTTAAATGAATCAAATAATTTTTTTTTTATATGTGAATGAATTTTTTTTTTTTAACATGAAATGACCCAAAACCATCTAAGCCAGCTACTACCTTAAAGAAAAATTTCTTATTATTTTATTATTCTTTAAGTAAAGTATGAAATTAGTTATACTTATTCGTAAAAAAAAAAAAAAAAAAAAAAAAAAAAAAAAAAAAAAATAATTAAAAAAGAAAATATTATGAAAATATTTTAAATT
>CANXYC010404985.1:0-26827 GCA_948193065.1 Aleurites moluccanus
TAGAACTAATTCAAATAACATGCATAAATACCAATTTCATGCATAAATATATATAAACATAACAATATAAAGAAATTAAAAATCTCCCCCCGAAGATCTCTATATGGATTTGGTTCAGGCTAAGCTGAGGTGTTACATAAAAGTGCTATGGAGGAATCAGTCGATGGAGGAGTGCACATGGGAAAGCAAGCAGGACATGAAGGACAAGTATCCATTCATGTTCCAACATTGAGGTATGTATGTATTTTAAATTTAAGGATGAATTTATTTGAAGGAGGGTAGAATATAATACCCTAGAAAAGCCTATCATAATTATATGATTATTGTTCTCAGTATTTAGTTTGAAATCATTTAAATGACTAAAAATAATTTTAGAGACTCAGTTAGAACGCAAACGAAATATTTTTTTAAAAAACGTCGGTGTTGATAACGCTGCCGAGAAAATAGCAATCCAGTCGACATATATATGCATGTGCAATTATGGTAAAAAGAAAGAAGTGAAAAATGTTTAGGAACATTGAAAAAGTAAGTGATAGCAAAACCGTAAATAAGTGAAACTTTGGGATATAGTGAAAATTGGACTATCTGAATTTTAGAACGACTCTGAAACTATTTTTATAATAAAGTATAAATAAAAATAAGATATTTGAATTCCCACTTTGAAATCCATATCCCAAATGAATCATCAAAATAAATTACAGTAGGAAATGTGGCAAAAGTATAATTTAAGGAAAGTTTAAGGAAAAAAATAAAATTTGCCAATTGTGTCTTAGTATATAAGCCACACTTGGAAAATTTTATGCATTTCTTCTTCTTCCTTTCTCTTAGCCAAAAATTTTCCCTTCACTTTCCACCCATTTTCCTTCAAATTTCTTAAGAAAAATCAATGCAAACTTGAATCAAACCTTATATCTTCCATTTTTCATCCATTTTCTACGTTGGAGAATAAAAAAAATTCAAGAACAACCACTATTGGATTTTCGGCTCAAGCATCAATTTTAGGTAAAGTGTTGTTTTATTTGATTTTATGGTTGATTTAGGTATTACAGATATCAAATAGAATGGGTTATGAGTTTAATTGCATTAATTGATGCATAGAGTACTTTTCCCTAATTTTTTAAACCTTAACCTAAGTTGTATGAACTAGCTATGTGAAATTGAGTTAGTTTATATTAATTAAGCTTAGAATATGTTAATTGGAAGCTAATTGATGGATTATTTTTTATTGGTTTGATGTAGAAAATCATATTGAGGAAGATTGTCATTTTTGCCTACTTTGAGGAAATTAGAGGCAAATCAATTTTGGTGGCTTGTTTGATATTCTAGGTGAGTCTTTTATGCATCAAATTACATGTCTGAGGTGTTAGAATATCAATTGCAATTCATTCCCATAATGGCCATTTTGGCCGAACCCTAAATTTGCCATTTTGCCTTTGATTTTATCTTGTTTTTCCTTTAGTTTTGCAAGCCAATTTGATTCATTTAATGTTGTTTATTGTTGTGTTTATAATGGCTATTGAATTGGCTATAATGTGTGTTGTTATTGATTATTGGGCAATATTAGAGTTGCACCCAAACTTTGTCAAATTATCCACCTAAAGTTGCCTACCAAGTATTTGTCAAAATGCCTAGCTCAAAATTCATAGGCCTACCATTTGAATGCCATCGTCTCCAGTGACACCAAACTTTGTCAAATTGTCCACCTAAAGTTGCCTACCAAGTATTTGTCAAAATGCCTAGCTCAAAATTCATAGGCCTACCATTTGAATGCCATCGTCTCCAGTGACAATGGCATGCCAATTGCGTTAACTTTTTGTTCATATATGGCCAACTTATGTTCCATCCCATTATTGTTTGCCAAACCCTTTGTCATTGTATAACTACTCATTATTGTTATTCCTTTGGTTCTGTTGCTCCTTGAATTGATTGATAATGAATTATTGATATTTAGTGATACCATTATTATGCAATGGTATCTATTGACTTGTTTCTTGTTTCTATTGTCTCCAATGTGAATTGACAGAGCTGCCACTCCGACCGAATAGTGGGTACATACTGTCGACAATATGCATATTGTATTATTATGCCCTAGCTGGGAAGGGTTACCAGTCCTAGCCATAAGATCTGATCCATCTTATGTTTATTGATATGAGATTGATATGTGTTTGACACATATTGTATGAGTTTCATGGCCTTATATCTGTCTCATCCATGTGATATACTTTCCATTGATGTGATTATTGACTTTATTGTCACTTACTGTCACCTTCTGTACTTGATTCTGTATCCTGTTATCTCTTGAGTATATTGATTTACTTATTTCATCTACTTATTATTTATTGATATTCCATTATATATTTATTGGTCGATACATATTAGATTCACTGAGTATCTTATATACTCACCCTCTCATTGTTTCCCATCTCTAGGTGCAGAGTAGGAGACATATATTCCAGCATTTTGACTCTTTGTGGATTCTGCAGTATTTTATATCAGTGTAATTATATAAACACTGTATTATTTTATATGTTCATGATCTAGTTGCTCCATGGGTTGTTTGGTAAAGTTAGTTTATGAACATGTATGTTTGGCTTATAATGGAGTTTAATTAATAATAATGAATGATATGATGAATGCTACAACCAATTGCAGTATAAATTACAGATATATTATAGATTGACAGAATGAATAGTAATTAGGTATCTGAATAATAAATTGATGGTAATAGATGATTGCATATGATACGGGGTTCTACGAGTGTTGGTCGCTTCTAGCATCTCCCGCATCCTAGGACCGTCACATTCCGAGAACGGGTCGTGATAGCACTCAATTCATTTATTTCATTTTTGTACGCATCACAAGCATCTAAGACATTTCTTTCAATTTATCATACTTGTTTTGCAACTTATGATATTTTGAAAGCAATGTATCCATAACTTATATGACATCATTATTAGAGTTAAAGTCGGAATTACTAACCTCACTTGAAAATGCATCCTCTTCAATTTCCATGAAGCAAAGATTGGCTACTTCATCTTTGCTAGCTTCTTTCTCTTCATCGGAGTCACTTGAATCATCCCAATTAGCCACCATTGCCTTCTTCTTGAAGCTTTTCTTATTCTTCAATCTTGGACAATCCGATCAAATTTGTCACACTCAAAGCATTCCACTTGATTACTCTTGGACTTCTCATGCTTCTCATGTTTTTTAAATGGCTTATTGTTCTTGTTTTTCCTAAGAATAAGATTTCTTATTCTTTTGGTGAGCAAGACCATGTCTTCATCATCTTCCTCTTTATCACTATCAATTGAAGAAGTCTCATTGGAAGCAATGAGAGCTATCCCTTTATTTTTCTCTTCAATTTTATCTTGAGATAAAGTAATTTCATGCATGAGAAGTTTTCCCAATAAGTTGTCAATTAGGAGGGTGCTCAAATCATTGGCTTCCTCAATTGAAGCAACTCTTGCTTCCCAATATTTATAACTCTTAAAATCTTGCAATTGATATCTTCTTTACAATAGTTCTTCCTAAGCTTTATCATTTTATTTATAATCACCATTAGACGATTGTACATTTCAAATACCTTCTCATTGGGTAGTATTTGCAAGAACTCATATTCATGAGTAATAATTTGAATCTTCTTACCCTTAACTTGATTTGTTCCTTCATGAGTGGTCTCAAGAGTATCCCAAATTTACTTTGCTGAAATGCAATGAGAGATTTTGCCACACTCCTCTTTACTAAAAGCACAATAGAGAGTATTCATTCCCTTTCGATCCCTCCCATTTGCTTTCTTTTCCATATGTGTCCATTCAATTTTTGGTTTGATGACTCCCATGTCATCAACAGTTTTTGTATGAACCGTATAACCTACTTCAACTACATCCCAAAGATCAATGCCATCACTATCCATATAAATTTCCATCATATTTTTCTAATAGGGATAGTCGGTGCCATTGAAGTAAGGTGGTCTCATAGTGAAACCGCCTTCAATAAAGTCAGTTGTTTGGTTTGCCATTTGATCTTTGATCCAAGATGGTTAAATCTTTAGAGATGTGTATTCATAGCTCTGATACCAATTGAAAGTCCATTGGCAACCAACAGGGGGGAGAGGGGGGGAGGGTGAATTGGTTGTTTTAAAAAATTAATAACAACTTAAAATTAATAAGGAGAAGAAGAAGAGAAAATTCACACAAAGAATTTACAGTGGTTTGACCAAAACAAGCCTATGTCCACTCCTCAAGATCACACTTGAGTATTTCACTAATTTTAATCCTTTTTACAGGTTCAAGATCAAACCTTAAAGTGTGTTGGCTCACACTAAACCTTACAATGTATTTTCTAATTAGGCTCACACACAACCTTAAAGAATTATAAGAGATGAGAAAGAAATTACCTAATAACTTTTATCCAACTCTCAGAAATTAATTACACTTCAATAACTTTGAAGAATAGCAATTAATTCTCTTTACAATAGAAAACTCAAATATAAGGTTAAGAACACTTGAATGCTCAAATGTATGAATTAATGCAATAATAAATGGTTATTCATACCCTATTAAATTCATACCCTATTAACTTCATACCCTGTTAACTTCATATAAATAGTCTTCAGCTTAATAGAGCTATTTGGGTGCATTAAATACAAAACTTCAGCTTAATAGAGCTATTTGAGTGCATTAAATGTGTATTTAATACAAAACTTCATACTTGCAATGACTATTTTTCTGTCAGTTTTTCAAGTGTAGCAGCGGCTATATAAGGAGTAGAGGGCGCTACTCAGTAAGTAGCGAGGGCTACTTATCTTCTAATAGGTGCGACTCAGCTTTAGATGAAGAACTTTACGACTGCGACTTTTCCTGTAACAATAGTGAATTCTCTTAGTAATGAGCTCTACTTAACATGTAGTGGGTGCGATGCTTCAACCAATTCTCCAAAAAGCTTATGTGTCTTTGAGTTCTTTCAATAGCGAGCGCTACAGCTTTGCTCCTTAAATCCTTGAGCTATTGGATCTTTTGGATTTGAAATTTGCGGTTGTGACTAAAAATGTAGTGGCTGTGAGTTATTTTATAACGTGCGCTACTTTCTTAGTAGTGGGGGCTATACTTTTAGACTCAAACTATTGGATCTTCTAGACAGAATGTAGCAGCTGTGAATTCTTGTGTAGCAGCTACAATTTACTTAGTAGCAGGCGCTACTTCCTTAGTAGCAGGGGCCACACTTTCAGACTTAGGCTATTGTATCTTCTAGATAAAATGTAATGGCTATGAATTATAGGTAGCAGCTGCTACTTACTTAGTAATGAGGGATACATTTTATGTAGCAGGCGCTATAAGTCCAAAACCTTAATTCTGAAAAAGGGACCTTGCATATAATCAAGCAAATAACATTAGTTGATTAATTAATTATTTGTACCCATCAAAATGAGCATATTGGAATACTAAAGGTCTAACATTAATATTTCTAACTTCATTTAGAGTGACAAACTCTTCCTCTTAATCAATTTTAGTACTATCTTAAATTAGACCAGTATTATCCCATTTACCAATAACTTGTTATTACCCCTTAAACTTCTTTATTAGTGATAGTTCTAATAAGAAGTTGGAAAATTCATTTGAAAGGTCTTAAACCCATTCCTGCAGATGTGCTTCAAATTAAATCTCTAGAGAGTCCTTTTGTAAATGGACCTGCTAGGTTATTGCTAGACCTTACATACATAATGGTTATTATACCATCATTAATCAACTATCTCACATATTCATGCTTTAGACTTATATGTCTAGACTTGCCATTAGAGATTTTTCTAAATGCTTTAGACATAGTAGCTTGCCTATCATAGTACAAGGAAATGGCTAGCATTGGTTGTGGCTACAACTCTATTTCTAGTTACAAATTTTGTAGCCATTCTGCTTCCTTACCTGCAGCTGCTAAAGCTATGAACTCTGATTCCATTGTGGAATGAGTAATGCATATTTGTTTCTTAAATGCCCAAGACACAATGCCTCCACCTAAGGTAAAACACCCAACCTGAAGTGGACTTATTATCATTTGCATTAGTTATCCAACTAGCATCAGTATACCTTTCTAGTGCTGCTAGAAAGTTATTGTAGTATAGTCCTAAATTCATAGTTCTTTTTAGATATCCAAGGACTCTAGTGATTTACTTCCAATGTTCCATACTAGGATTACTTGTGTGTCTTGATAAATTACATGTTGCAAAGGCAATATTTGTCCTTGTTCAATGCATAACATACATTAAACTTCCTATAACACTAGCATACTCAACTTGAGCTATTGCTCTACTAGTATTTTCTGTTAACTTTGATGAAACATCATATAGGGTATTTGCTTCCTTAATATGTAAATGTTTAAATTTTTTTATTACCTTCTTAATGTAATGAGATTGACAAAGTGCAAAACCCCCACTATGTTTCTTAACTTTGACACATAAAATAGTATCTACCTTATTTAAATCTTTCATTTTAAAACATGAGGAAATATACTTCTTAGTGTCATTGACACCTATCATATTGGTCCCAATGATGAGCATGTCATCTATATAAAGACATATTATCACTCCATACTATTTTATAAACTTAGAGTAAATACATTTGTCAGCATTGTTATGCTTGAAACCATAATCTAATATTACATAGTCAAATTTCTCATGTCATTATTTAAGTGTCTGCTTTAATCCATAAAGTGATTTGATTAACTTGCACACTTTATTTTCATTTCCTGGCAGAATAAATACTTCAAGTTGCTCCATGTAAACTTTTTCATCCAAATCTCCATTCAAAAAGGCAATTTTGATTTCCATTTGATGTACATACAAATTATACAAAGATGCTAATGCTTGAAGGACTTGTATGGATGTTATTCTTGCTACTGGTGTATAAGTATAAAAATAATTTATACCCACTTTTTGTTTAAACCTTTTGCCACTAATCGAGCTTTAAAAGTTTGAATGGATCCATCAGTACTGTATTTTCTTCTAAATACCCATTTACAAACTATTGGTCTTGATCCTTGAGGCAAATCAATGAGTATCCAAGTATTATTTGATAATAGAGAATCCATTTCATCATTGATTGCCTCTTTCCAAAATGCTGAAAATAAAATTGGTATTTTATTAAGGGCAGTGGTCCTATCACCTTCTACTAAAAAGACAATGGCTTGTGAGGATATATAATCAGGATCCAAATGCTTTTCTTATCTAATTCTCGTACTTCTTCTAGGCTCAATTACTGTTTGAGATTCTTTTCTTTTATCTACCGAAGAAGTACCAAAATTCATATTAGATCTAGAAGAAAAATTTATGCTTGTAGGAATGTCAACTTGTTCTTATTGAGATGTTGGTGTACTAACAAAATCTGAATGAAATTTATTTTCAATAAACTCAACATCTCTTGATTCTACTATTAGAATCCAAATCCAAAAGCCTATAAGCTTTATAATTTTCAGCATATCCTATAAACGCATTCTTCATAGCTCTTGGTCCTAGCTTTACTAGTTTAGGATAAGGAACTCTATAAAAAGCTAGGCAACCCCATACTCCTGAGTATTCCAGATCTGATTTTCTTCCTCTCCATGATTCATATGGAGAGAATTTTATTTTCTTTGATGGTATTCAATTATGAACATGGCATGCTGCAAGCAATACTTCACCCCATAAATTGAATGACAGTTTAGCACTTAGTAACTTGACATTAACCATATCTACAAGTTTTATATTTTTCCTTTATGTCAATCCATTCTGTTGTGGTGTATAAGGTGCACTTATTTGATGTAATATTCCATGTTTTTCATAAAATGATATAAAATTATTCGCAAAGTATTCACCTCATCTATTACTTCGTAAAATTTTAATTTTCTTATCCTTTTGATTCTCAATAATAGCTTTATAACTTTTAAATTTATCAAAAGCTTCATCCTTATTTTTCATAAGATAAACAAAGGTATATCTAAAATGCTCATCAATAAAAGTAATAATATCTATTTCCTCCTCTAGTTAATTTACATTTAATTCACAAACATTTGAATGAACAAGTTGTAACAATTATGGATTTCTTTCATTCCTTGGAAAAGGTTTCTTGGTTATTTTTGCTTGGATACAAATTTCACATCTTTCATGTTTACTATACTTATATGAAATGAGACCATGTTTAGACATATTCTTTAGATATTTATAGTTAATATGAGAAAGACAATTATGCCATAATGAAATAGAATGCTCAACAATAAAAACATAAACACTAGTTTTATTCATATTATTATTAATAGATAACTTGAACATTCTATCACAAGTGTACCCCTTTCCAACAAATACCCTATTCTTAGACATGATCAAATTTTCAGATTCAAGGACAGCTTTGACCCCTTTCTTACATAGCAAAGTTGCAGACACTAAGTTTTTCCTAATTTCAGGAACATGAAGAACATTAATCAATACTAATTTCTTGCCAGAAGTGAATTGTAGTTCAATAGTCCCTTTTCCACAAACACTGGCAGCATTATAATTTCCCATTAGTATTTGTTGTCCATCATTTACTTCTTCATATTCTTTGAATTGATTCTTGTCATTGCAAACATGGACTATAGCACCAGAATCAAACCACCAATCATTGGACTTGATGACAGAAGCCATATGCAATTCAATTATCATACTGATATGCATATCAGAAATCATTGCAACAATGTCTTTGACATCTTCAATAATATTTGTGCTTTTGCTGCCATTATTTTCTTCTTTCTTCACCCTTTTCTAGTGTCTGCAGTCACGTTTGAAGTCTCTTTGCATTCCACAATGAAAACATGACTTATTTGTTTTATATTTCTTGAATTTATTATTGTTGTATATTTCAGAATATTTCATCTTATTCTTTTGAGAACTTCCACCATTTTTCTGGGAATTATTTCCCTTTTCTTCAACAAAGTTTACTTTGTTATTTTTCTCTACTAAAAATTTCTTGTCCCTTATTTGAGTTTCTTCTTCAATTCGCAAATGTTTCTGCAATTGTTCAAGGGTGAAAACTTCAATAGTATGCATAAGTTTCTTACTATAATTGTTCCAACTAGGAGGAAGTTTGGCTATGATAGCCCCCACCTGTAACTGTTCAGTGACAACCACTTTCATGTCTTTCAATTTAGATACAATAATCTGCAATTCATAAACTTGATCTAACATAGAAATATTACCAGTTATAGCTTATTCAAAATATTTCATGGATAAAAACTTATATGCCCCTCGTTTCTCTGTATTATACTTGTACTCAAGGGAATTCCATATTTCTCTTGGTGACTTGACAAAAGTAAACAAATCATACAATTGATCACTTAAAATGTTGAGAATGTGACCCTTGCATAGCAACTCATCTTCTTCACGTTTCTTGCGCTCTTGAATAACTTGTTCAATATCATTATCAATTGGCACTACAGGTTCTTACAGATTAGGATCCAGGACATATGAGATTCTTAATGCTGTTAACAGGAACAACATTTTGTCTTTCTAGCCAGTGAAGTTCGTCCCATCAAACTTGTTCAATTTAACAAAATCTTGATTCATGACAGCAAAGGCAGTTTTAGACTTGGTTCCCATGATTAACACCTAAAAATTATTAAGAAATAATAATTAACAGTGGACTTTGAGGCGTGGGGGAATACTATCTTTTAGGTGTTAATGCCCCCACTATCAAGTTTGCTATTGGGTTTTAACTTGGCAGTACACCCTCAGGAAACAACAAAGTCTGAAATCTACAAGCAGCAATTTTGAAAATTTCAATGATGAATTTTTATTAAGAAATGGAAAGAAGAAGAGAAAGTTATTTATACTATAAATACGTAATACTCATATATATAGAGAGATAGACACCCATTCTAACAGACATACTATTTGATTGCACATTTTCATACAGTTATGTTGTTTAAATAAACAACTAAAAATATTTAATTAATTTCATAATTAATTAAAAATAAATTGAATAAAATTTTATTTAGTGTCAAGTGTCCAAGTGCCATCTTTTGATAAATTATATATAAAAATATAAATTGATTTATTAGATGCAAATTTGAATCATTTTCATCAAATTTGGTTCTCCTCTAATTATTCCTTCTATCTTCTAATTTAATATTCAAAGCTATTACAACTTTATAAGTTGCTTAAAAGCTTTATAAACTTTCTATGTAGGATTAGTTCTTTTCCTCACAAGTTACACAACCTATTCATTATATATATATATAACAACTACTTAGACCACACCTTATTGGTTATAAGATTGATCTTAAATACCTCTCTGAATATATATTTTTATGTTTTACATAATAAGATTTTAAATACCTTTCTTAATTTCTAAATTAAGGCTCTGATTATTATGTAGAAAATAGCTCACTTATAATCAATGATGTTGGTCCAAAAGGGCAATTCAAGAGTGGTGGTGATGGATTATCTACAAAATTTTAGGCTTAAATATATTTTTAAGCTAGATAAACAATTTACACTCAACATATTAAGTGGAAGCACAATCAAAATGCATTATGAATATTTATCAATTAATAACAATGATCAAATGAGCATACACATTATGAATTAATGAAGATATACTCAATCAAAGTTAACCTACAAGCTTGCAAATAATTAAGAAATAAAATATGTTAACATAAATATCAAGCAAATATATAAGATTAATTAAATAATTAAGATCGAGAAATGGGCAAATATAAAGATTTATAGTGATTCAGCTAAATTTTTACTTCATCCACGCCCCAAACTTTCCTTGGGATAATTTCTCTATTATCTATAATATTTTTATAGTTTCAGTGATATTTTTGCAGGTTTAAGATCAAAATTCAATTCTAATTATGGGTAAGAATTACTGCCTACTAATTTCTTCCTTTGAGCTAGTTAAACCTCTACCATCTAAAATTTCATCAATTTAATTTTGGGTACAATATGAATTTGCGAATTTAAAATTTTTATCTACTCTATTATTTATAAGTATCTCTCTTTGAGATAAATACACAGGCTCAATTGCTTACAAGCAATTTTTCACTCAATTACAATCTTTAGAAAATCTCAACATGAATTACAAATCAAAAAACTCTCTAATAATAAAATAATTTACAACTCAAAGTTCAAATTTAAATCTAAAGAGATAAAGGAGTTAGAAATACAATTTCAAACTTAATAGCTCAATCAATATTGTTCTAATCTCATAAATATTGTCCAACAATTATACTTACACTTTATAACGTTTGGGATCATTTAATGCACTTCTCAACGTTTTAAAACCAAAATTAGTTGTTATTATCATTTTCAGACTAATTTTTGGTCAGGCAAAAAGGGGCAAATGGACAGTAGCAAAATATGATTTTTTAGTTAGGCGAAAACTATTTTTGAAAAGCCGAAAACTGAATACCAAAAAAAAAAGAATTTTGGCTGAAAATTTAAATTTTAGTTCTATGGAGGGATTTTTGTCTATTCAAAAGTGCTTCCTAAGTAGCTTTTAAAAAATACAAAAAAAAAAAAAAAAAAAATTCCTAAAAATATTTTTGGTTGAGATGATCTCTTAGGAACCTAAATGATTCTAAATAAGAATGAGATGATTCCTAAGATTCAAACTAAGTCATGAGTCAAGATTTTGCAAATTTCAATCAATTAGAGCTACAAGGACACAAAGGTTAAACTTACAAATATGAAGACGTAAAGTCCTCGAAATATGGAGAGGTCCATTTTTTTCTTCTTAATCAACTTCAAGCTCCAAATAAATTATTCTTAATATAATTCATACTTAATAATTATGAATTTGTTTTCTCTTAAAGCACTTGAGCTAGAAGTTCTTTGATATTTTGAGGAACCTACAAACTTATACAAACACTTGAAATATAATTAATAGCACAACCAACTATTTATTATCATCAACCCTTGGATAAAAACCTTAGTTCAACATTCTACTCCTTTTTTTTTTTTATAATTATTAGACCTTTAATATTCTAACATGCTCATTTTGATGGGTACAAATAACTAACTAAATCTCTAATTGTGTTTGTTTGATTATATACAAAGTTAAAATTTTAGATTGCAGGTTGCTAGTATGTAGCGTCCATCATACTTTTAAGTAGCCCCTGCTACTTAAGTTTAAAGAATGCAAAAATTTGAGAAAAAGAAAAATAACCCCTCTACCAGATTAGTAGTGCCCATTACTTAATGAGTAGTGCCCGCTATTTAGCAATAGCAGCTGCTACAAAGTGATCAAGGAGACACAGTAGTTGAATGACTTCAGTAGCACCCGCTATTAGTTTTGTAGCCCCCTCTACTTAACTAAGTAGTGCCCACTACCTATATAAGTTTTCGTTGCTATATTTGATGAAGTTTAAGTAGCAATCGCTACAAACATGTCACAGCCACGAATTTCAAATCCAGAAGGTCCAAAAACTTAGGGGTCAGAGTGAGCCAAAAGCTTAACGCCCGCTACTTAGAAATCTCAGAAGACACAGAAGCGCCTTGGAGAATTTGGAGGAAGAGTCGCATCCGCTACATTACAAGTAGCCCCCGCTACTTATTAAGTAGTGTCCACTACTCATTGTGCAGCCACCGCTATAGTTCGAAATCTGGCATAAAAATAGCTGTTGAATTAATTCTGATTTGCATTAAATGCACTCAAATAACACTTTTAATTGAAGACTATAAATATGTGATGGTATGAAGTTAATAAGGATACAACAATTATTCATAGTGCATTAATTTATACCTTTGAGCATTCAAGTGTTTTTAAACTTAATATTTGAGTTTTCTATTGTAAAGAGAATTAATTGCTAAACTTTCAAAATGTTGAATGGTAATTAATTTCTAAGAGTTTGGTAAAAGTAATTGGGTAATTTATTTCTTATCTCTTATAATTTTTTAGGGTTGTGTGTGAGTCTATTTATAAAACACATTATAAGGTTTAGTGTGAGCCAAAATATTTTGAGATTTGATTTTGAACTTGTAAAAAGGATCAAAATTAGTGAAATACTCAAGTGTGATTTTGAGATGTAAATGTAGGATTGTTTTGGCCAAACTATTATAATTTCCTTGTATGAATTTTTTTTCCTTCTTCTCCTAATTATTTTTAAGTTGTCATTAATTTTTAAAGACAACCAATTTATCCCTCTTGATTACCTAGGGACTTTCAATAATAGCAAATAATTGGATAAAAATATAAAGTGTTGTGTGTATCAAGTGGATAACAAAACAATAATAGCTCCCCCTTTCCCCTTATGAAAAGAAAATTTAAATATGAAGGACACGTGATTGGGATGAACTTAAAAATTCTAAATTTCAAGACAGAGAATGTAAAGGTATATGCCTGTGAAAGTAAAAGTCCATTTTTCTTCCTGTAAATCAAAAGTTACCTAAGATGATGATTTCACAAGCATATATTAACAATTACATAAGTTAAAACACAATGATTTCTCATTCTAAAAATGTCAAATAATAATAGTATCAAACATCATAAAACTATCCCTTAAACTCAAAAATATCAAGCAATTTTCCTTTTGGCATTTATCTCAAAATTTAATTTCCCAAAAGAAAGTTTCGAACATTAAACTTTCAAGATCAACACATAAATATCTACCAACAATGATTATAAATTATCTCCCTTATGGCATGAACTTCAAAAAAATATATCAAATATATTTCATCCACATATCATCAAAGATATCAAATTTCAATAAAACACAATTCATCTCTCCTTTTGGCATCATCAAATTAAAGGCATTCAAAATTATTACAAGGAGAAGACTAATCAAATAACCATTATCAAAAATATCTCAACTTCAATAATCACAATACACAATTCTTTTTTTAATGAATTTTGTTAAAAAATAAATAATAAAAAATAAAATTCTTAATTCTTAATCTAATCCTCCCATCTTATTTTTTCATTTCCATTTGGCAAAAGTCATCCTTAAACCCCCTAAATTTTTTCAAATTTGGCTCTTGAGTTCCTGAAGACATATTTGTCACATTAAGGCCTCATAGTTTAATTTTTCGCACATTAAAAAACTTTTAGTCCGGAATAGCAAGAGTGAGATCCATGTGTGTTAAAAACACATAATGGCTCTTAGGAAGCATGATTAAGAATTTGACTAGGAAAATCTATAATTTTTTTTTTAAAAAAAAGAAGAAAAACAATGTCGTTACCAATTTGAGCAGTACCCATTAACCAAAATTCTCGTATGTACCTAATTGCCTTCTCTCAACAACCCTGACCTTACACATCTACTCAAAAGGAACAAGTATGTGAATCCATTAGAATGCAGCTCTGTCAACCCCATTTGATTGAATAATATAATAGAACCAAAAGCTGTGTAGAAAGAAACAGGTAAATTACATCATCGTTCCTTAATTATTGATTAATTCACATTATCGTCTCTCAATTAACTTTTATAAAAATAATATTCCTAACATTATATTATTTATTTCATGAATATTTCTCATCACATTTTTTGTATCCCATCTCATTTTTTGTCTGATTTTCTAATGAAAAACACACATAGATGTCACATCAAACATTTTAAATTAAAAATAAGCCACGTTAGCCTTTTGTCCTATAACGTTATATTTTTTCTCTCTTCTTCACGCACCCGCTTGTTCCCGATCTCTATTTATATCTCTCTTTTTTTCCTCTCAAAACTCTCTCTCTTTTTTGACTATTGATGCATCTTTTACCCCTAGAAAGACATAACTTTGTCTCAATATAGGTGAAAGTTCTTTTCTTTTTTTTTTTACTTAAACAATGATATGAAACCCATCTTGCATATATGTGATTCTAAACCCACAAACGTTGTATATTTAAGTGAATAGTTAAAAAATTGGATGGCAAAGTTTGGGGGAAGGTGAATAAATTTTGTTGAAACGTACAAAAGGCAAAATATTGGCTTTGAATAACAAAAAATTGGATAGGAGAAAGATCATGAGTGTTGATTAAACTCGGTAGTAGACCAGCATTCGCCCATGGCCAAACAAGAATCAGGTAAGAGAAAATAAAATTGTCCAAGATAAAACAAAATATAACTTTATCTGCTATAGGAATTAGAGTTTTATGTTTTAACCAATATAATATTTTACTGGTTGTAGTTTTTTTTTCTTTTTATTTTAATAGAAATTAAGATTTCAATTTTTAGTTCTCGTGAATGTAGCAATATAGTAGAGGTGAATTGATTAATATATTAGTATGTTAATTTTTGTTGTTTGAATTAAATAGGTTCACCTATATTTTATAGTTAGGATGAGTTTATATATGGTTATTTTTGCATTTGATACACTGTGGACACCATATTCTATACCACATGTTGTCTCATTTTCTATGTCACTATTTTTTTAATTGAGAGTACAACTATTTTAATTAGTTTTGTTGCATGGAATCTATGTCTGAAACATTTTGTATTACTTTTTTTTTTTTTTTTTTTTTGCATGGAATGAAGATATAAAGTATTCTTATTACTCCTTCATTTGTGGTTTATTTTTTGTATAGACCTTGATGGATTTTGTACAATTAAATGCCACTACAATGGTTAGAAAGGAGAATAGGGTTATAATAATGGCTAAATTCATATGGAAATAAACCACCTTCTATTGAAACTGCCCCTTTCTGTCCATATACTGACAACTGTTTTTTGCCCCTAAAATTGAATGTTGAACCCCAATTTCTTCACTAAGTTCTACATTTCAGAGCCACTAGCCTCATGAGGTTCACTAGAAATATTGTCTATTAATAATTTTGCTGGATTTGTGCCTTTTGCTTGATTGTCTCTATCCCTATATGAAGTCTCTATATTTTTGCTGTCCTCTACTCAACTGAGATTAGGAGTGGATAATCGGTCAATTCGGTTTAAATTGAAATAAACTTTTTAAAAATTAAATAAATTAAATCATAATTTTTAGAAATTGAACCGAATTAAATTTTTAATCGAACTGAATCGAATAAAATTTTTTTAAATCAAATTAAACTAAATTGAACCGATATATTTATGTTCGGTTATTTAATTATTTTGGTTTTTAAACAAAATAAATATAAAATTATTAAAAATATATATTTTTAAATAAATATATATTGATCAGTTTAATTATTTTAACTTTCTCGAAAAAATCAAACAGAATCAAAATAACTAAAATTTTAAAAAAATTAATTAAATTAAACAAACCGAATTAGATTCTATTCAATTCAATTTTCGATTTTCTCAATTTTTTGTTCACCCCTATCTGAGATATACTATCCCTAGCATTTCCCTTATTTCTCCTGCTTATTTGTTATATCTTTACCTTGAACTTCATCAATTTCTTCAATTATAACCCAACTTTTGGGATGAGGATTTGCTTCGTCAAATAGTTGCTCATCAATTACATACTCAACAAAGACATCAACCTCATCAACTTCAAAAGCATGTAACTCCATTTCATAGATATTTGTATCTCTGTCTATGACAATCCTTCTTGAAAGTCCTTCTTTGGCACATGCCACTAGTATCTCATTATATCTCTGAGTCCCAAATCATACAAAGCCCGATCAATGTCAGTCCCAAAAATTCTATCTGGATCACAATCCCACATATAATGTATTTCACCATTAGAATAACCCCATTCTCCTTTCTTACAATTGTGTTGCCCATTTAATTGTGAAAATCCATCAGGGTCTTAGAAAAATAAACTACAAATAAAGCAGCAATAAGAATGTTTTACACTAACAACATAGAAAACAAGAATTTCATGATCATACATTGCCAATAACTTAAAAAAAAAAAAAAAAAACACGCAGAAATTAAGCCCCATTGGGAAGCTTAAAAAAAATGGTACTTTGGAATTGGAGTTGGCAAAAAGAAAAGTTTTGACCGAGGAAAATGAAACTCAGAATTTTAGCTCCAGTCAAAACACTCACTTCCAAAGCCAATTCGAAACCCAAACATTCTTGCATGTCTTGAACTAAAGAATTTGTCCAAAATAAATAAAAAAAAACCACCAAAATCCAACAACTGTTTCAAAAATTTTGACCACATTATGGTCATCGTGGATCGTTGGAATCGAGACAAAATCAATACGATTCATTGAGTTTTGCTGGGTATGGAGGTGATGGCGGTTGTTAGGTTGACAAAAGTAAAATGTTTAGGAATTTCAAATTTTTGAAAAAAAAAAAAGGTTATTTTAAATAAAAAATTATTTTAATTTTAATTTTTTTAATAAAAAATGATAAAATATATAAAAAGACTAAATAATTAAATGAAATTAAGAGATGCATTCAATTAATACTTTTAAAGATATTTATTTACAATATTTATATATTTTTAATGATTTTTTCAAAGTTTATAAATATAGGAATGATTTTCAAAAATAAAATTACCTAATTGTTGCTTTAAGATTTTTTTAAAGATAATTTATTATTTAGTTAATTAGTTTTTGAAGACTTATTTATTTTTATATATTTTATAAAAGTTATAATTAAATATTAAAATTTCTATAAATTTTTTAAACTCTTTCAGAATCATTATTAAATATTCTTTATTTTTGTAAATTTTTTAAAATTTATTATAAATATTTTAAATTTTTAGATCCATCAAAATTGATAATTGTTCTAATTTAATATATTTACTATTTTTCTAATGAGTGTCGTATTGGCATTCGTTAAGAACAATTATTTTAAATAAAATATAATTATAAAATAATTATGTTAAAAAAATATAAATAAATTAATATAAAAAAGAGTTGGAGGAGAAAAAAAAAAGATTTTAATAGAATTATATTTTGTTATAATATTTTAAGTGATATATTAAAATTTACACTATTTATTTGTTTATTTAATTTATTTATTTAATAAATTTTTAATTTTTAACTAATTTTTATTTATTCCTTTTATTTTTAAATTTATTTATATAATACTGTTTAAATTTTCAATTATTAACCATTTTTTTTTTTAGTATATTGGGTTAGAGAAACCGTTTTAAAATTAATGAACTGATTAATTAGTTTTTTAAAATATAAAATTGAGCTAATTAATTTGTTGAAATCTGATGAATGAAATAACAGTTTGTTCTAGATCATTTAAATAAAAATTCTGTCGTTGCCCATTCAAAGACCGACCCACTGAGACAATTCTAGATGAAATCAATCCTTGTTTCCCTTCAAATCGAGAAACCCTAATCTAATTTCTCTCTTTTCAGATGGATAATAGATATTGTTATCTATCTGGATTATGGGACGCAGTGCGATTTTCTTCTGATTTTCTGTCACTTTCTCGGCAAAACTCCTCAACTTTTTTCTCTGGTCGGAATCTGGCGTAAAAACAGAGGTACATCTCTGAAAATTTTTCTCAGAGCTTTATCTGGTTTTTCTTGAGCATATTCCTTCTTTTGAATTCTAAGTGATCGTATCGTCAATATTTCTATTTTTAGGGTTTTGAATTGGGTTTTTATTTAGTTAGCCATTCGTTTGGTTTTTTCTGGGAAAACCAAACGAGTCCCTAATATGCTAATTTAATGGCACTGGCGTTTATCTATAGCCTGCAAAATCTATGGCCTTTATCAGTTTTGAAGTTTGATGATTTGAAAGCATCCAATAAATTAGTTAGCAAACTACCTGTACCTGAGAACACCAAGAGATTCGTTTATGCTGTTCGTGATCCTGAATCTCAATCTGTTATTTACATTCTCTCTGTTCAGTGTTTATCTGAGATATCGGCTATAGATGCTGAGTGCCTTATTAGGGCGATCCAACCTGAAGCTGTTGTGGTTCAGGTGGCTCCTTCTTTGATAAGTGAAATTCAATCAGAAGAAGGTGAATTTGGAAATAATGTAGATGACCCAGTTCCTACTTCGTCATTTGGAGTGCTTAAAAGATGTTTTATTGACAAGATCAATAAGGAAAAGTATGAAAATGTGGCTGGAAACTTGGTGTTGAAGGAAGTATTTGGGGTTGGTTTTTATGGACATATCATGTCTGCTAAGAGGGTGGCCAGGGAGGTTGGTTCTTCATTTTTGTTGCTTGAAACACCACTTGTACAAAAATCTGCCATGGATAATCCTTCTAATGAAGTTGATGTGGGGAGCAAGGTTCACAATTTAGTTAATAGTTTGGTTCCACGTAATAGGGCTTCAATTGTTTCAAGTTCACAGATGTTTTGCCTTACAGATGATGTTCAGATACAGATGGTGAAAACTTTATCTTCATATTTGGATGCATCTATGCGTAAGTTAGGTCCTTCAAGTTCTGTTTCCGAGGCAGGATCTAATGAAAATTACCCAAGAATCAATTACAATGTGCCGACATTTGCCCAGTCTGTTTTTCCATTACTTTTGGATCTACATAATATATTCATCGATCTTCCAGCAATGGGAAGGGCTCTGGCCGCATCACAGAAGATGCTTTATGATGTAAGCAGAGGGGGAATTGTTGATACCCAAATTGTCTCTGACGTTTACACCTTCCGAATTGCCGTTGAGGGGCTTAGAATTGCTCTAAATAATGCTGGTCGGTTACCTATGAAAAGCTTGGGGAAGTCTAACAAAACCAAGGTTGAATTTTCAGAGCTTCCACTTGAAGACAAGTCAAGTGCACTCCTCGCCAAGGCCCTTCAAAGTCAGACAAGCAAGTTTAGGACTGTAGTAGCTTTAGTAGATGCTAGTAGCTTAGCAGGACTCAGGAAACACTGGGACATTTCTGTGCCTCCAGAGGTCAAGGAATTGGTTGGCCAGTTTGTCACTAATTGTGAAATAGATGGGGAATTTTCAAATCAAACAGACAAGAAGCGACTACTTTCTGATAAACCTATGGTTGCAGTTGGAGCAGGAGCAACAGTGGTTTTAGGAGCGTCATCATTATCTAAAGTGGTTCCCACATCAACATTCTTGAAGGTTGTAACATTTAAATTGCCTGCTTCTCTTAATTTTTTACTAGCCCAAACCCAGAAGACAATGGCAATAGCTATAAGCAAGACTCTTGGTCCCTCAAAAGTTGTTGCCCCAGGATTGGTAAATTCTGGAGCCAATGCTCCATCTCTCTTAAAAGCGGCTGCTTCTGCTGAGAAAATTCGAACAGTGGCTCACAGCATTATAGCCTCTGTTGAGAAGACCAGTTTTTCAGCCATGAGAACAGCATTCTATGAGATAATGAGAAAACGGCGGGTGCAACCCATTGGTTTCCTACCTTTTGCAACATTTGGTTGCAGCATTTCAACTTGCTTGGGGTTGCTAATGTATGGAGATGGGATTGAATGTGCTGCCATATCTCTTCCTGCTGCCCCTTCAATTGCCAGTTTGGGTCGTGGGATTCAAAACTTGCATCAGGCATCTCAAGAAGTGAGGCAGATGGATGGTACCAGAATACAAAAAGCCATTGAGTCACTGATGTACAGGTTGAAGAAAGTAAAGATTCAATAGAGTATGACTCCTGTTCTTAGTATTCTAACTGATACTCTCCACAAAGTGACTGCCCCTGAAGTTGGATAATTTTTCTGTATATAAAGAGTATACGTAGGGGTTATTTGTATCATTATGTGATCATCTTTTTATTCTATGTTTGAAGTTACTTTTTAATATATGTAGCTTCTTTGTTAAAAACTATTAACAGTACTTCCCTTTTGTTCTCTCTGAGTTTAACTTGAAATGACTGCTAATTTTTCAGGCATGTCTTTATATTACTGCATATGAAAATTTTTAAAGAACTTTTGTTCCCTCTTTTTTATTCTAATTCAGTGCTAACGATCATCTCAACAATTCTTTTGGCACTTGAATATCGTGATAGTAGATCATATGATCGATATTATTCATTTTTTTTTCTGCTCTTTGTTTCTTCTTGCGTTAATTCATTTCCTTGTAGATAAATTCACTTAAAACTATAAAAAAGACATAGGTTTTCAAACTTTATAATCACATTTGATAAGATATTTTTGCATAGATTAACAAATGAGTAGATTAATTTGCAAGTATTGAAAATATAGCTTGTTTCCTTTTACAGTGAAAAAAGATTTATTTATGTATGAATACAATTAATTGATGTTTTAGACCTTTCCAAATATCATTTAGAGGTTACAGGGATAAATTTAATGTTGACTTACAAATAAATGTCATAATTTGAAAATTGAATTCATGACTGGAGATGTTGTGGGTGTAATGAGGCTGTGCATTGTTGTTGAATATAATGATAAGTACTGACTATTAAGGGTCAAATTGGTGTTTTCTTGATGGCTGTTTTCTTAGTTGTGGCTTGAGTAATTCTTAAATCCATTATTTGTTACTTTTATCTGTACTGTTCTTAATTACTTTGTGAATTCCTGATGTTTGGAGTTTCAGGGTAAGAAATTAGATTTAAGGTTTTTATTTCAATTAAACAGCTACAATGTATGTGATCAGCTGGAACAGACTTTTGTGTTCTTGTCTTGTGCGTAAAGTCTCTTTATTTTAACTTCTTCATAGGAGATCAATGTTGCAAAGTAAAATGGGCAAAATTTGCTTCTCGCAAGTCATAAGAGTTATGTTTTCCTGCCCATTTGTTTGCTTGGAAAATAGGTTCACGAGCTGGTTGGTTTATCCAGCTGGTCTGCATGCTGTACCTGGTTCTCTAAAAGTTCTATATGGGTGCCTGCTTTCGAGAATTTCGGACAATAGATACGTTGAATATCTTGTTATCTGGTGAACTCTCTATTGTTGGATAGGCAAAAATTGATTCATAATGCAGAAACTCATGACAGATTCTTTTTATCTTTTGGATGTTTGATTTTGAGCGTCATAATTTGATGTTAGTCAATATCTGTAAATGAGAAGTTATTTGTCTTGCCTTTTCTTTTCCTGTTGTATGATTTCTTCATGATCATTGGGTGAAGCCGACGGCATATGGCATGAAAAATGATACATATAGACATTTAAATTTTTCACACATGATTTCCATTTTCCATTACCAATTGTTGGCTATGACAGCAGTGTATGTGAGAAATGTTTTTGATTTAGATATAAATTTTGACCTTTGACATTTGATGATCTACTTGATCCTCAAATGAACAGTGTTAAATCTCTTTAGTTGGGCTAGGCCAAAATGGTGATTTCGGACCTAAAATATAAAGAGAAACAAACATCAGAGGAGTCAACTCGGGGCTTGGCAAAGGGACTTCAAAGTCTAAGTTAGGTATGATCTTTGAGAGAGTTACACGGATGTATGAGTTTGAGTAAGCAAGTAAATAGTCTGGTTCTAAGAAGATCACAAATGTTGAGTACGTCTCTTATTTATATCTTATTGGTATAATGTTGACTAAATATGTGAGGATAAGTGTCATTGGCTTACTAGGCATTCAGAGTTGCAATCGATTTGATTATGGCTGAATTTGCCTCTTGCATGACTTTAAACTGAATATATGTATGGTAACTTGTCAGCAGCTTAAAGGTTTTAGGCTGTCTATTTCTTAATAGTAATGATGAGGAAACTTACTTATATACAAATACTGTGCATTCTAAAGCCCATCTAAGGTTAGAACTTTCAAATTAGCATAGAGACGGATAACTTTCTTAGAATGCATGTAGCCTGTTGGCTTAAGGGTCGAGGAAGGTCACTCTTAGTGAGAAGACCTTTCTCCGAGCCTCTTTATATACGCATTGAACAGATAATTTCACCGATCGTTCCTGAAGTATTGACTAATGCACATTAAGTCCCCCAACTTTTAACTTAGTTTCACTGGCAGTCCTTATCCGCCCCAAACTTAAGTTATTTCTATTTTTACCCTCAAAGTCCTACTTTTCTTTCAAAGAAATTCAAAAACCCTCTCTTTTAGACTCTAATACCATTCAAATGAGTCTGCCCTCCCTCTAATCACTTTGTTCAGAGGCGGAATTACAGAGAGCTACTCCTAAAGATCTTTTAAAGGGTTTTTCTTTTATTTTTGATTTCTTTCAGCTTTTTATACTCGTTGTGATAACGAGAACTAGCAACAAGTCCTAAAGGGCCTTTGTTCTCAAGGAAAAATTTCTCAAATTCACTCTGTCTAAGAGTCAACTCTTCTAAATTTTTGAACAATTTATCTATAGAATTATTTAGAGAGTCTAAATGATCTATAATATAATTTAATAACCCTATTACTGGATCATTGCCTATACCGTGATCTAGGTGATGACAATCAGGATAAGAGCAATAAGAAAAATTACTGGTCATCCAATAAACGTGCAAAAGCACCAAACCTTTCTAAATAATGGAAATTATTAAACTCAAGTTCTTGGTCTAGAAAATTTTTAAGTTCAAAATCTCTTTTATTAGGCCTTTCAACTCTTTCAATCCCTTCTATAGCAACAGGTAATTATATTGTTCTTTGTTCATATAACGCAAAGAAAGGATACTGCAATCTAAGACTGGCACTCAACTCTTCCCTCCTAGCTTGAGTTAAAGCTAGTCCTCTAAGTCAATTGTTATTAGCAGATCGGGTGGAAGACATAAACGTTCAATTATAAAATTAAAACATTTATAAAATACATACCTTTGTAGACTGGTTCCACTAAGCTTCCGCAATAACTTTAGCTTTTCTTTCCAAGCTCGGCACCAGCAATATCTCCAGAGAGATATGGAGGATATGACT
Source organism: Aleurites moluccanus (assembly GCA_948193065.1). Lineage (NCBI taxonomy): Eukaryota > Viridiplantae > Streptophyta > Magnoliopsida > Malpighiales > Euphorbiaceae > Aleurites > Aleurites moluccanus. Next base: position 23,583 of record CANXYC010404985.1, read on the forward strand.
TACTGCCCTTTCTTGTTTAGGTCTTACTACAACACTCCTCGATATCAGCCCGTTTTGAAGAATGCAAGGTATATAGAAGCAAAATAATCACACAGATAAAGACTTGATAAAGATTGTTCTTTTAGAGAAACTCTGTATTTTATTTCACTTCCTTCTTCAATAAGCTGAAGAGGTATATATAAACTTTTTACAAACGAAGCTGGTGTTTGTTTTACTGTTTGCCAGCTCAAAAGAGAAATAGTACAATAATTAAGATGGATGGCTGCAATAGTATGCCAGCTTTACCATATTTCAAAATAAAATGGACAGCTAGTGCCTCTAGTACAGTTTTCCAGCTGTATTTGGTACAATAATTACATAGAGACAAAGATTGCTTTAATTTTACAGCTAAGAAGTCAGTCTTTATCAGGGATACGTTTTTTTCAATGTGACCACAGATTTTAAAGCTACTTGGCAGACATTGGCTTAATATTTGCAGCAACTTCTGAAAAGCAATTCCTCAATTATCACGTTGAGGGTGACATCATGGATGACCTTTTTTGTCACTCCATCTGCGAGTTACTGACTGGGGCATCCATGCTTTCTCTTAGCTCTGCATATCCCATAGCCATTTCCTCTGCAACACGTTGCTCTCTGAATTAAGCAACCTTCTTCCAGACCTTCATATTTCAGGTTGGAAATCCAGACTTGGATCTAAATCCACTAGTCTCAGAAATAATTTTTGTGCTTCTTCTTGTCCCCTAATCATGGACAATACTCTTGTAATGGGAGTATATTGGGACCAGATCGTAACAAACACTTTACCATCTCCGAGAAAGACATAATTACTTGCATAGATTGCCTTCTCCAGGCTAACTTTGAAATTTTCAATTCTCACAGCTTGGGTAATAATCTTGTTTTCCTTATACATGGTAAAATAAAAATTTAAGTTCTGATTATTAACCTTCTGTGGCTCAACAAATTTCTTAGCCATAACAGGACGAAGATCCCAAATCTGATAAGGATAACGAACCGTTCCATCCTCACCACAATCCATAATTGTGCTAATAATATAACTGGTAATTATTCTTGAATCTGAACTCAAGAATTCTAAGAATTCCTGCACAATAGTTGGAAGTGATTTACACAGATCTTTATCGTTTCTATTGATCTCGATAATTTCTGTCAGTCCTGCATCTGTATAGCGGAGACTATCTTTCGCCATTTCTGAGGGAATTCTCAGAGTTAGGCCTCCATATCCTTGCCAATGGATGTATAGGTGTAGCATAGACCATTCTTTGAGAGAATGATCTATCGAGTCCACTTTCTTAATTTATCTGGTATAGGCCACTTCTGGTGGAATGTATGAACTCATTTCATCAAGAAGTCTATCCCTCTCCATTACTAGCTGAAGGAAATCTTCTTCATCCTTTTTACGGATTTCAAGTTGTTTTTCTAAATAGGAAATATATGAAACAACTTCATCTGCAAAGTGTTGCAATTGCTTGAAGTTTCGTTTGGCTAATCCTCCATGCAATCCAGAACACAACATAAATCTGTCTTTTGAAAGACCATAATCTTACTTAATAAAGTACCAGGCATTTTTATCCTTTTAGGTGTTTGAAACCTCAGGGTTGTCTACCCTCATGATCTTCATGAATTCTTCATGAATGTCATCAGATTCATTTTCAGATTCTTTCATTGTGACTTCTTTAGGAGATTGTTGTTTTTCCTATTTTTTGAATTCAGTAAAAACAATATCCCAATTTAAGTCATCACAATTAGGAATTTCATCCTTAAAGCTTTTTTTAGCTTTATCCTCTTTACGAGTTTGGTTTGGAATCTGTGAAGATTCACTAGCTTTTCCATTAGCCTTGGATTTGTGATCTGACATATCACCAGAGTTTTTACAACTCTCCTCTTGTAAAGGAGCTTGATTTGGAACTTGTAAATATTCACCGGCATTTTCATTAGCCTGTCGATTTGGAATCGATAAAGATTCACTTGCACTTTCAGAAGCCGTTTGGTTTAGAACTCTAGATTCCTTGGCACTTTCACTGGCCTTTTGGTTTGGAACCACTGAAGGTTCACCGGCCTTTCCACCAGTCTTCTTTGAGCCATCATGGCTACCCTCCTGTGAAGGAGTTGGGCATTGCGACCTTCCCATAGCGTCCAATTGACCTTCACCTTTGTTATGAAGTTCTTCCCTGAATCTTCTCACTTATTTCAGAGTAAGGCCCAGTTTTTTGGCTGTTCTTTCGAAAAAATCTTCAAGGACTCACGCTTTTGGCCCCAGAGTATCTTTCTCTTCATTTTTTTGGGCCAAGGATTTCTCCTTGGGCTTTTCGTTAACCCCTTTTGGGCTAACCAGTTCTTTTGAACTCGCTGGCTTCTTTTTAGAACACTCTGATGAGATGTGTCCTTCAGTTTTACATATCCAACACATAACATCTTTTGATGCTACAGTTTTTCTTTTCGTTCTTGAAGAACTAGAGCTATCACTCTTGGGATCTTGTTTCCCTTTTTCAATTTTCTTCGTGCATTGTTTCCGAGTGTGACCGTCCCTTTTTCAGATCCAACATAGCTTGTTCTTGGCGGCATGGTCCATCTATAAAATTAGACAATTCACAAGAAAGAGAATCAGCTATTACATTTTTATCAGAAGGAATATATTCAATATCAAACCTGTAATAGCTAAACCATTCTTGCAATCTTAAAAGTCTAGTTTACCTAGCCTCTTTAAGATTCAGATTCATAAATCATTTTTACATAGGTTGAATCTGTTCTAATTACGAACCTTTTAGGAGTCAGGAAGATGAAAAATGCTTTTATACCATTTTAAAGTGCTAAGACTTCCTTTTCATGAATTGAATAATTAATTTCAGATCCTTTAAAGGTTCCAGACCAATACTTACAGATTTTTTTCGGTTTCCTACCTTTGATTTTTAATACTGCTCCCTAGGATTTTTCTGAAGCATCTGCTTCAGGACTAACTCATCTGTATCTGATGGTAAATTAAGACAAAGTAAATTTTTCATTTTATTTTTTACCTGGATGACAGTCTGAGTGTCCTCATTATCCTAAAACCAAGAAATTTTATCAGATGTTTTCTTTGATAATCTTCCTAAGTCTTTAGATAAGTTTTTCACGAATTTTCTAGCATAGTTAGCAAGTCCACAAAATCTTTGTACTTGCTTCCTATCTTCTAGTTCGTCAGGAAAGTTAATAATTTTTTCAGAAATGTGGCTTTGTAGCCTAATTTTTCC
>CANXYC010405202.1:0-25872 GCA_948193065.1 Aleurites moluccanus
AAAAATGACCATTTTGCCCCCAGTTCACTAAAAACTCAAAATTTACCGATTAAGTCCTAGCAGCCTCTAAACCATTTCTATGCCTAAAACTAATTCAAATAACATGCATAAATACCAATTCCATGCATAAATACATATTAACAATATAATATAAAGAAAACAAAAATCTCTCCCCGAAGAACTCTATAAAGGATAGGTTCAAGCTAGGTTGAGGTGTTACAATACTCTAGATGCTCCATGGTAGATGGTTAGTAAATATGTAAATTGTAATGACAATATGACTCTAGTGAAGTGATAATATATATATAGTTATAAGTGAGCATGAGATGATTAATACCAATATATATAACGGTGCTAATTAATGGCTAAAAGTGATTAAATAATAATGGATATTAGACTGATAAATTGAAATGGCATATAAATGGAAATTGTCTTATGTGAAGTGATTAATTATCAGTGAATTGAAAATTATTACCGAAATAAATGATTAAAAATATAAATTAGGAATGATTATAGAAGTGTTATGATTGAATATTAATTTGTGGAGTTGATAATATAAGGGTAGTGAATTTTTTTGGGGAGTATAAAATTTTTATTGTAGGCTATATAACTTTAAAAGACTTGATTTTTTATCGGGAATAGTGTTAAAAATACAGGGAAAATTTTGGTAAAATTTTTAAAAATTTAGTAATTAATTAACGGAATCTATTTATAAGTGAATAGTTCTAAGGATTAATAAATAGAGTTAATTTTATTAGAGGGTTCTATGAGTGGCTGGTGGCATTAAGCCTACCTGTACCCTAGGACCATCACATCCCTGAAATAGGGATGTGACAAGTGCCATATTCTCATATCTTTTGTAAGATAATTGTTTAAAGGCATATTGCAGATTTCCTCCACATCTTTGTGCCTTAATAGCTCCTCAAGAAGTTTTATGTCCCATTCCTTATGGCCAGGGATCATGAGCTCATTTACTGTTAATGATTCCATACCAGGTGCTACTACAGTTTCTAATTTTCTATTGCTGTCATTTCTAAGCCAAACTTCAGTCCAAACATTGATCCCACTTCTATCACCAACACGTCACCTTTGTCCCTCATTTAACAAATCTCTAGCTTGGAAGATACTTTTCCAAAAAAATCTTGGTTTGTTGCCTAGCATAGTTGAACAATTGGCTTTGATGATTCTACTAGCTAGAGAGGTAGGGTCTTGACACAGTCTCCACCTTTGCTTCCCAAGTAGAGCTAAGTTAAAGCATTGAAGATGGCAAAATCCCAGTCCTCCAAATTCTTTCTTCATTACCATTATGTCCCAAGCAAGCCAATTATTGTCTCTAGCACTATTCTTTCTAGAACCCCACTAAAAAGAGTTTATCATATATTGCAATTCCTCACAAAGAAGAATAAGCATGAGGAAAACACTCATACAATATGAAATAATTGCTTGAGCAACAACCTTGATTAAGATCTTTTTCCCCGCTCTTGAGATAAACTTGTTGCTCTAACCATTCAGCCTTTTCCAAAATCTTTCTTTCAAAAACCAAAGATACCCCTTTTGTTCCTTCCAATTAAGGAAGGTGAGTCCAAATATCTCCTATGGTCTAAAGGAGTTGAAACACCAAGGATGTTCATAATAGTCATTATGGTGTTAGCTAGCAAATTTGGACTGAATTTGATTCCTGACTTTTGACAATTTATAGACTGTCCAGAATCTTCTTCATAGCACCTCAAAATGCTCTTCAATTTGATACATTCACCTTTTATTGCATTGAAAAACAAGAAGTTGTCATTTGCAAAGAAGAGGTGAGACAATGATGGGGCTCCTCTACTAATCTTGCATCCATGTATTTCACCTCTTATTTCTACCTTAAAAAGCAAAGTTGTAAGGCCCTCTGCACGTAAAATGAAAATATAGGGCGATAATAGGTCACCTTGTCTCAGACCTTTCTTAAGGAAAATAGGGCCTATGTTAGAACCATTAACATTCACTGTATAGGAGACAGTAGTGACACATAACACTATCATATTGGCCACTTCAAATCAAAGCCTAACTTCAACATCATATTCCTCAGAAAACCTAAATCCACCCTATTATAGGCTTTGCTAATGTCAATTTTCAACGCCACATTCCCTCTTTTGCCTTTTCTTTTCCCTTTCATATGAAGAATGAATTCAAAAGCTACCATGATGTTATCAATTATTGCTCTATTTAGAACAAAAACATATTGAAAATCTGAGATTTATTTTGTGTAAACAACTCTTCAACCGATTTGCAAGCATTTTAGAGTTTAGCTTATAAATCACATTACATAAAGTAAATAGGTCGAAGATATTTCATGGTTTGAGGGTTCTCACATTTAGGTATTAAAACAATAGAAGTTTCATTTAATGTACCTAGAAAGCTAAAGCTAGTAATCCAGCTTACACGGTCTTTTAACACATCCTCTCCAACTAGGTGCCATAATTATGATAAAAAGAAGGATTGAAGCCATTAGGGCCTGGTGCTTTGTCTGGATGCATTTGGGAGAGTACCATTTTGAATTCAACAACAGTAAATGGGGCTAAAAGGGCTTAATTATCATATTTTGACACCTTAGCCTCCACACACTAAAGAACAACATCATAAGATCCTGAGCTTTCATCAAATAGCTTAGAGAAGTAGTCTAGGACAACTAAATGAAATTGATTTGCATCTGTGCACCATTCACCATCCTAATTTTTAGTTTTGTGATTCTATTTGACTTATTCCTTCTAGAAGCTATGGCATAGAGAACTTTGTGTTTGTATCCCTTTCCTCAAGCCAAAATCTCTTGACTCTTTGCTTCCATAAGATTTCCTATTTAACTAAAAGCTCTGTCAATTCATCTTTAGCCTTGTTGCAAGCCTCCACATAAACATAATCTCTTATATTTCTTAGGCAATCCAGCCTCCTTTGAGCAAACTTTATTTTTGTCTGAAACTTGGCCCCCAAATTCCTATTCCAATATGTCAGAACATTGTTGCAAGCCTTTAATTTTGCTAAAAGACATGCATCAGTTAGTGCATTCCATCCCTTCTTGATAACTTCCTCAATGGAGTTCTCTCTAAGCCACCAATTTTCAAATATGAATTTAGTCTTTCTTATTAGAATCATTCTTAGCTAGTAACCAACAAAACTGAGGAGTGGTTAGATACAACTGAGTTCAAATTGCAAAGCTTAGCATCTGGGAGCATCTCAAGCCAAGTAGGGGAAGCTAAAGCTCTGTCAAGTCTTTCCTCCACCCACCTTTTTGTACCTCTACCTCTTTCCCAAGTGTATGGATATCCTGTCAAATTGAGATCATTAAGATTGCAATCATACACTACTGCTTGAAAACCTTGGAACAACCAATTTGGATGATTGGAACCCCCTCCATTATCTTCCAAAAACAGTAAATCATTAAAATTTCCAAAGCAGACCCAAAGCAACTAAGATATACTACCTAGCTGCCTCAACAAACCTCATAGGTCTCTACGCCTATTTCTCTTAGGAAACCGTAGAAGCTTGCCAAAAGCCAACTACCATTTTGTTGATCATGCACAATTAAGTCAATGTAATTTTGAGAGAAACTAGAAACAAAACAAAGATTTTATCCTTCCAGAGCATAGCCAATCCACCACTTTTGCCATCAACATCCATAACAAAATGTCCTTTAAAGCCTAGTCTACATTTAAATTCTTCCATTTTATTAGCATTTACAAGTGTTTCTATGAGAAACACCACCTTAGGGAGTTTTGAGCAAACCAACTCACTCAGGGCAAGAACTGTTCATGAATTGCCCAGCTGAAGATAGTTCCAACTGATGCAATCCATGGCTCTCGACAGGCCTAGATTCCAGTGCTCATGGTTATAATTTTTTTCCAAGCTCGTTGGAAAAGTGATGCTTCAAACTACTTTCATGTATCAACTGTTCAATGTCCATGCTTTTCTAATGATTGACCTAGGTTGGTTACTTGTTTTTCCTTTTCCCTATCTTTTGCTAGCTCGAGCCCACCCAACTCTTCTTCAGTAATGACCCTTTTCATTACAATTAGAGGCCTATGATATGTTGGCCCACTAGCATTTGCCGCCTTTTTTGTATTCAAATCTAAAATTGCCATTTCTCGCGGATATGAAATATCACTTGATTTAGGCAGTTGACAAATCATACCCCCTGATTTCTCCGTAGTTACTTTTGTATTTCTATTTCCAACTCCCTCACTACTAACTCTCATGTTTTCTTCCTTCAGCCAACATTCCCCTGTCGATGGTTTGTTCTAGGGAGATTGTGCCTTCAGCCAAGCTCCCCAACTTAGGTTTAACACTAAATTTGGATTATCGAATAAACTGCTATAAAATTTCGCCCCATACCCCAAAACTCCACAATTGAAACAAAAAATGGGCAGTTTATCATATTTGAATTGGACAAAACACCAATCTCCCCTACTTTTTTAATCTTTTTGCACCTCTTTAACGGTTTCAGCACATCCACCTTAACTCTAATCCTCATATAAGTGCTCTATAACTGACTATTATTATTACTATCATATTCAACAAATTCTCTAATGTATTGGCCCAGTTATTTTCCAATTGTTTCAGAAATAAAACCAATAGGTCATTCATGCACCTGGACCCAAAATGCAGAAAAGCATAACCCCACTTTTGTTGGGTTATCACCTTCTTGTAATCGATGGAGAATTAACAAGTGGTTGTCAAAATTCCATGGTTCTCCCTCCAAAACTCTCTTAACATCTAGAGTATGATAAAATTGAAAACAATAGATATGAGGCCAAGGTTCTGATATACTAACACCCCGCCCCGATCTTTATAGACAAGCCATTCAATCTTTAAATGTTGGAAAATTGATGGATCTATATGTTAAAAGTCTTCCAATTAAACATAGATTAAAATTGATATTTATTTTTGATGTATTTCCTCCTCGAGAACTAGTTCTTCATCTTCATCATCTAACAACGAGATATGTGCAAACTGTTTTTCCATGATTCTGGCGTATTCTATTAAGAAAGATTCAAAAAAACAACAAACCAACAACCAATCAAGATCAAAGTGTCAGAGCATCGACTTAATACTCAAAATGAAATCATGGTAAGCAAGCTTTCTTCCCAGTTCAGATATTAGTGAAGCATAATAGATGAATGAATTAAGAGACTTTCCTAATTTAAGAAAATAAAAGAGGACACCTCTCACAGATAAGAGGTCTTCCACTCTTTTCTAACACAAGTTTAAAGTTATTTTACAATTTGAAGAGTGAAGAAAGTATAAATATTCTAGTAAAAAATATGTTAAGAGTAAAAATAGTTTTAACATGCAAATTTAACCTAAATGTTTGATGGTTAAATTATAAGTCTAAATTACCGCTAACTAATGTCTAACAGGCATAAATCATTCAAGTTGTGTTTTCATGAGCTAGAAATTTTACTTAGAGAGAGTGAAGTGTTATCAAAAAATTTAATCATTAAATATTATTTTATTATATATACCTAGAAAAAAGTATATTATTTATGAAAATATTCTAATAAAAATATTAAAATGAGTATTAAAATATTGAAAATTGAAATTTTTAGGAGCCAATTAGAACTGGCAATTCATGTTTTGTTGCCCTAAACGTACTGCTTCAATATGTTAGTATAACATAAAATTAATTTAACCTTAACTCAATTCATTTATTAATCATGTTAGGATCTTCAAACCCTAATTTATACGTGTCTAATATACGTTTGCATGACACGACTCGTCCAACCATAATATAAATCAACGTAAATTTTAAGAAATATAATATATAAATATTTTTTTTATTATTTTAAAGATATATAAATATATTTGATCTTAATATAACCTATAAACTAAAATAGACAACATTTAATTGTAAAGTATAAAGTATTAGACACAAAATAAATAGATTTATAGATTGTTTAAATATTCTAAAAATTTTCCAATGAATTTACATTTAGATTTTATATATTTAAATTAATTATTATAAGTATATTCTTAAATATTTACAAAATCTTATTGATATAATTGAGTCACTTTCAAGTAGACGGATTATTTATTATATATTAACATGTTGTAAATGCGGAATGTCTAAGAGGAGGTAAACTTCACCCATTTGCTGGTGCACCCAACAGTTAAAACTTCACTCATTTGCTACTATCCAAAGAATGTTTTTTTCTTTTTTGATCTTAACAGTTAAACTCTGCATTGTTTCTGGAATTTTGGGTTCCTTTAACCTTTGTTTCTTTTGGTAATTTTACTTTTTCTTTATTTGTTATTTTTATATTTTGGTTGTATTAAAATCCATACGCCCATATATATGTGGGTTTATAAGTGGGCAAATATTAAAATTCTTTTGCACAAAATCAATTGGTTTATGCTAGATCTAACATCCACTTATTTATAAATCTTTTATATATTTTCTCTTTATTCGATATGTGATACTTTTCCCATCAGACTGGTGAGTTTAAGATTATTGCTAGATTTTATTGGATTTTTCCTTATTTGATGTTTTGGGTTTGAGTTTACACGAAAAGTTATGGAATTTTAATAATTTCACTTATTGGAATGTAGAATTTGATACCGTTTTGCTGGTTTTGTTTCTCTACTAATTTTCTTTAATTTTCGTTTTGTTAATTTAAGATTATTTTTTGCTACTGGTAATTTCAGTTTGAGAATACATTAAATTTATGCTTATATTAATTGCTAATAATTAAAAATCATCTTGCTTGGTGAAAAATGTTTACTATGATTTATTTTTTATGATCATTCCAACTTATAGCATGTATAGTTTAGTTGAGTCTGTAACTTTCTGGGCTTATATATTGTTTTGTCCCTTAACAAGCTTAATCTGATTTCTCCCTGATTTGTACACTCTTTCGGTGGCTTAAACAGAGCAGTTGCTATAATAACCTTTGTATACAGCTACCACATTGTGGATTGTCGAGTCATAATTGAATACTGCAACATTTCAAATACTTCTATAAGACGATATTTTAGAGGAACCATTAATTTGAACTTATCTATTAAAAGTATGTTTTTTAATATAAAAGACAAAAACATTCTCTTATTTTTAAAAAATAATTATAAAAAATAATATTACTATATCTAGATGTTCATGAAACTGTATATACATTTCACAGTATCAATCACTCATATTTATTTAAAAGATTAATCTTTTATAATCGATATAGTATTTTTTTATGAATTTTATTTTATTTTTCTTTTTTTACACCCTTAACTTTATATTTATATATGATAAAAAATTAATAAAAGAAAATTTTAGAGAATTATTTCTTCTTATTTTCTTTTTTCTTTTTATATTTTTATTGGGTGGCTAAAGTATATTATTTTAGATTTCTTTTTATAGTAATTTTTAGTCAAATGAAAAAAAAAAATTGATTTTTTTTTAATTTAGATTTTATTTATCGTATTATATAATTATGTTTATAACACTTAAATTTTAATACATAATACAACACAATATAATATTTTATTTGATATGTATGTCTTATTTTTCTTCAAAATTAATATATATAATATTATTTATCTAATACTATGTTGTATTTTAAATTTAATGTGTAATGTTTTAAAACTCATGTTAATTATTATATAAAAATCACACGTTCAAAACTTAACAATGTTTTTAGAATCGGACTGATTAAAGAACCGATAAAGACAAAGGATCAGAGGTTCAACTGAAATTGAACCGATTAAATGGAAAAAAAAAAAAAAAAAAAAAAGTATACATATATATGTAAATATAATTTTACATTTATTATATATATAATGAAAATAAAATAATTAATTTTTATTTAGTTATTAATTTATTTTATTTTTATATATTTAATTTTAAAAAATATTTTTTATAAATAAATAAAATTTTAGGGGCTAAATTATAATTTATCAATTACTTTTTAATTCATATAGAGTTTAAGAACGGAAATCAACGGAGAGAAGTGTTGAAATTGCAGGTTTTAATAACAGTAGGATCAAAATTATGTCTCGAAAAATATTAAGAATTGATGTGCTTTTAGTACTAAATATCGGTGTCAAAATTATAATTTATCCCAAAAAAAAATAAAATTAAATTTTAGATATATTAAATTTGCTTGGATGAAATATAATCAATATATATCAATATTTTTGTGATGTTTAGTATTCAATGACTTAAAAAACAGATATTAATGCAATTGAAACTTGAACTATTTTCATTTTTCATTTTTATTTTGTTCAAAAGAAAAATAAAAGAGATAAATTAGACATAAAAATAATTGTATGGCATAAGCTTTTATATAAAGGCTTTAAAAGGGCCTTCTCATTGAGTGAGGCCCATCAATATATTTAATAATATATTACATATATATATATATAACTAGATAAAAGGAAATTATGAGGCATTAGCAATTAACTCATGCACCCTTATTTTTTTTGAGATAAATGAGTATATTAATCTTATTCTACATAATAATATTTTAAGTCAAAAACTGAGTACTTAAATGGATGACTTGTATATTATAGACAATCACCAAAAACATATTAAGAGAACGAAAAAAGCGAAAAAAAAAATACAAATTATATATATATATACAAATTGCAAAAACTAAAATCGAAAAAGAAAAAAATTGCAATTGCTAATTTGTAAATTACAAAGTAAAGAAAAAAAAAAAGGCAAGAAAGGATACCTGCGAAGAGAACTGCCGCGATGAAGTCGGTAGTGGTGAAGTTCAGATGATGATTAGAGGGGATAAAAATGACAGAGAAAAATAAAATCGATCGCAAAAGAAAAAAAAAAACACAATAAACGAAAAACCCACATTCAACGGTTATGGGTTTTGACAACCAATAGAGAGAGAGAGTGCTTGAGAGAGAGAGAAACGCTACAAAGATGAAATAGAAGGAGATGTAGGACTTGAGATGGGCCTCACGACAGTGCTCAAAAATTTCTAATGGAGTGTTGTTAATTTTTGGGCGTGTTTTAAAATTTCATTAACATTACATTTGAGCCTACTATTCAAGATAAATATGAGTCATATTTAAACATTATCTTTCAAATTAAAATTTGTGATTTTTTAAGGTTTAATGACAAAATAAAAATTCATAACTTTTTCTTTTTTGAAAAGTTAGAATTGTATTTAAACATTTTAAAATAAATTTTATCTCAATTTTGTTAGTTATAATTATATATGATGAGATGATTTCTGATGTGTTTCAGACCTATCTATCATTAGGATTGAGATGAATGTGCTAGACGTAAGTGACTAGAAATGGGTTGCCTTGTCTTTAAGCCCTGATCCTACAAGAGAAATGAAGAGAAAGTATATAAGAGGGTCAAACTTTCAGTGTAACGCAAGTCTTTTGGTGCTTAAATCAATGGTTGGAGCGAAGACTTGGAGGTTTTGAATGAGAATTGTGTCTCTTCTTTATATCTTCCATCATGTAGAAAGAGAATTTGACATAAATTTATGTTGAATTCTTCTATTAGGAATTGGGGTGGATGGACGACTTGACTGTTTCTTTTTATAGGTCAATATCACATTATATAATTGAGGAACAATGATTGATGATGTTATTTGTCGCTTTGACCTTATGTTTGTCAACTTCACGTTATATTGCAGGTTCAACTATCAACACTCGAACCTTGTGTCGATTTGACCTTAATCCTATTTTTTAGAGGCACTAAGGATTTTTGCGCCATACATATGGGATACACTAACAAGAGATGTCGACTCAAAACTCTCCTTAGGCGACTATAAATGTTTGAGATCTGTAACTGTGACCTAGTTGGGCTGTCTCGATTGTCCAATAAATAATATAAGATTTAATTCATATCAATATCCCTTTGAAAAGGAAAAATATTAGTTTTTGTATCCAATTATCATTAAACTCACTTTTATTATAGCTCTTTATTAATCCCTTATTTGCAAAAAATAATGAGTATAGTTTTGATCAATTAAAACTAAAATTATCTATTTTGAAAGTTTTCGGAACATTACAATTACAACTAGTTTTTATTTTTTATTTTTTTAATATCATGTTATAACTAATTCATATAGGAGTGTCCACGGACAACCATAAGAAATTGGCAGCCAAACTGAAGAAATTGAATCAATTCAACTTAAACTTAAATGAACTATCTATAATATATATATATAGGTAAATCAAATTTAAGATATATTTTAATTTAAAGGAGTAAAAATAGAATCAAAGAACTGATTATGTACTAAACAATACCATTTTGGTTATACATATAATAATAAATACCAAATTGTTCATTTTGTTTTTTCTCCAGTATATATATAATATTGTTTAATTATTTTAATATATATGTATATTAATTATTTTAATATTGTCTAATTATTTTTATATATCCTATCACTTTTAAGATTTTTTTTTTTCCTATTAGTTTAATTTTTATAATTTTGATATTATATAAAATGAAATTCCATATATTTTGGTTGATGAAATTGATATAAATCTCTATTGTTATAATATTTTAATTTCATATGATTTAAATGTCATTAATTCTTACTTACAGACAATAATATATGGACTAATCTGAAATTAATTAAATAGTATTAATTAGTTGCTATGGTTTTTAACATTGCTTAGTTGATATATAAACTTGCCCATTAAATGATTTCAAATCATCCAGTCCTTCTTGCATATATTTCTTCCCACTCTTTTTATTAAATTTATCAAGAATTCTCTTCCAATCAGTCTTGATAAAATATAATTTTCTTTAACAGCTTGTAAACAAATATAAAAAAACATTAAACTAACATATTCTGGCCATCTTGTTTTGGATTTCCCCTTAACCATTTAATTATTTTCCACATTCAAATTCCTTGCTGCCATATGTGGCACAGTGCAAAACCTATTGCCTAATTCAAATCACTTTTGGTTATAACACTTTTATCGTTCAATCATAGCAATCGTATTTTGTATATAACAACAAAATCTGTATATCCTATTTCAAATAGTTAGTGCCATCAAACATATGCATTTCAAAAAAATCATACACCAAAGAGAGCAATTGGATTCAACAAAATATGATCTCCGAGTGCTGATGTTACTTGTGAAAATTCAAAAGCTTTTGCTTTCTTTTCTAGTTTTGTAAGAGCCAAATACTTGGACTTACAAAGAAAAAAATTGAGTAGCTTTCTATTAAAGAGTTCATCTATCTAATCAGTTTTGGATTATCTTCAAAAAAATTCTAATTACTAATTAAACCATAAAGAAAACAAAAACCCAAAATAATTTATGCTAAACCATTCAAATTAACAAACCCATTTAGAAAGTTGGTGATTATTCCAACAAACCCATTCAGAAAACCAATTGTACAATAAACTAAACAAATTAACAAGATATACAATCACATGCAAAATACTAACTCAACCTTAATCTCCAAAACAATCAAAAGTTTTTTATTAAACACATCTGAAATTCCTCACTTCCACAATTTCCGTAGGATGATACTATCAAACAAGGAAGAAGAAAGCTTATGCAGGTAACAAATAGGAGAGACTACCACTATAAAGAGGATTGAAGATATATTATTGTGATAGATGAAAGATAATTATTATCTTTTTAAAAATTTTAAAGGGTTAAACTTAGTCATAAAAAATAAAATTCCAGCATCGCGTATCTTGTTAAAAACCAGTGTTGTGTATAAAGCTCTCATTCCCAACTTTTAAAATTTGTGTCTTTCAACAATAATAATATGATTTCCTTTCTTTAGCCAATCACTCCAAAAATCACAAAAACTCTCATTTTATCTTAATTTGCTTATAAAATGTAGCTTATAATGTTTACCCCTATCCAAACACCCTCTAAATATAAACAAATGTAATTGATTTGATTTAAGACCGATACACTTCCCAAATCCAACCATAGTAGAAACCCTAACTCAAACTAGTGAAAATTTCTAGCTGCCATTATTTGCTGAGCCTAACAGCTTCAAAGGCTTATTTTAGTGAGAAAAGCAACAGAGAATTCCATTAGGTGCCGTTACAGATATGTGCAGGATCAAAGTATATGCCATTCAACTAATGAATTTTGCCCATTCGTAATACTAAAATCATTTCTAGTGCCGTGAGGCTGCAAACACCAATTCTAGGTTTTTTTTTTTAATTTTAAGGATTTCATGTAATTAGAATGTTTTCATAGCAACTGCAATATTAAAAGTTAGTGTTAGAAAGGAGAAAATTTTTGTGAAACACCACATTTATTTTTAAAAAATCACATTGCCTAATTAAGGAAAAGATAACTCGAACCCAAAACTTTTTTGCAATGAGCAAAGCTCCTTATCGCTAAGCTAGCCTCTTGGTGGTTACTAGAATTCTAGTTAGAGTTCAATTAATTAAATATATATATATATATTTGGTTGTGAAGCAGAATATAGGAAAAAACTCGACTGAACGGATAAAACACTAAAAAAAATAAGAGATTTTATTTAATTAGTGACACATGAAATTCCCAGGTCGACATAAAAATGAATCTTTTTCTTTGAGCATAGAATTCTAAAACTTCGTTAATTTATCAGAATATGAATATTTCAGAGGTCTTCAGGAATGCTTTGTAGTGCAGGAATCCAAGAACGTTTGCGATTCTCCTTGGCTGCTGCATTATTAGCACTCAAAAGGTGCTTTCTCCGCAGAAGATTTAACTTCTGTTCCACCGACAATGATGATGATTGTACCCAGTTGTTCTTATTATTACCGCCTCTTACCAGTTCCAGCATTTGCCTTAAATCTTGCTTTCTCACTAATATTTTCATCCTTACAACTCCATCTTCATCTGCAGCCTGTGAAATGACACTTCCGCCGTTGACTTGTGCAATAGATTCCAACAAATTGTTCTTCAGATTCCGATTATTTCTACATCTTAATGATCGGATTTCTCTCTTTGGAGAAGCTCTGCCTTCTGCAACTATCATCTCCATATTAATTATTCTTGGCTAAGTATATATTCGTTTTTATATTTGTGTCGTGTGTTTATGGACTAATGTCATCGTTAAGCCTTATATAGGAATTGCTTACAGATACATCTGTTAATTAAAAATTAGATTTCTGATAAAGGAAACTGTAAAGACTGAATATCATATTGATTTTGACTTTGTTAGCGGTGAGGGACGTTATCAAATATGTTAAATAATAAACAAAACAAGTTTATTACATGAAGCAACCAAAGTAATAAAATATTTTCATCATTAAGGCTTTATTTAGTTTAACTATTCGTACCAGTTGTTATTTATTACATATTATTGGTAGTTGTTAGCTTCTGAATAATAACTGATAGCTGATAGATATTATGTAATAGCAGATTATTACAGGTGTTTTATAAAATTATTATTAGTAGATAATAAGTTTAATAACCATTAATGATAAATATTATTTATCTTTTTTATTTAAATATTAATTTTAAAAAGATAAACTATTCTTTTTATTTGGAACTTTTATAAATAACATTTATTTAATTATCTAACAATTAACAATTGTTAATAACCGAATGGATATGATGAAACTATTGAAAAATAAAAAACTAGAAGTTATATAAAAAAAAAACTTTGTCAAATACCCATTAAATTATTAATTATGAATAAAATAATATCATGGCCAATTTTCACACGTAGTATTAACTTTACCTTCACAACCGAATCATAGATGGAATAATCCAAATTAGAACTAGAAACAGTAAATAACTAATATTGGAATTAATAACACCAGTTTGATATCATTTGATATAATATACTGTTAAAATTAATAATTAAAAAAAAAAAGAATATACTTATAGCAACAAAAGCTTATTAATAGTGCTGCCAAATATTTATATATAGTGTTAAAAAAAATAAGTTATATATCAAGTAGTAATACCACTAATACTACTAACATCACGCATCAAATTTTTTTACTTTTAATAACATGATTCACATATGAATCATGTTGTTTAAAGGAGTTATTTTGTAGTAGAAATTCGTAAAAGAAAATTTTTATATGTGATTTAATTCCAAGAATCAAACTCTACTTAATAAGATGGAGAATAAATTTAATAACTCTTAAAAGCAAAAATAATAATAATATAATAATAATGAAAAGATAAAAATAAAGTTTCGATTAGTTAACATACTGATCATGTGTGTTAACAAAAATATAAAATAAGGGGAGATTCGCCGACGCTTCACATGCAAAGCCCAATATGACGGTGGAATAAGCAACGCGCATGCAAGAGAAGACCAGACATATGTGTTTAATTAGTACTTTCAGGTTGAGTTTGGTACGTACTTCGGTGATGAGAGAATTTCAACTTAATCAAGGTTGGATCCATCTTGCATAATTTTGCAAATTGTCAATGCTTTAATCAGCTGTCTCTAGCCTGTCATTTGTAATTAATTATTCCTTGTTCTATCCAATGAGTTCGTTGTCTCAGATGTTCTTATAGTTTTTTGGAAGAAGAATAATCACCTTACATCATTTCTCAGGCACCTCCAACTGCCTATTTTAACAATTATAAGGGTGATTTTGGGACAGTATGGAATTAGAGTTAGAAATAGAATTGAAGAATCTCATTTTAATTCTATCCTTTAGCAGCACATTTAATATAATTAGAAAAATAATTTTATAATTATTAACTTAATTTTTAAAAATTACAATCTTATAACTATCAATATTATTTTACCGCTATTAGTGATACGTCATCATTTACCACCTCCATCAATGTCGACCGGCAACGATAATGGTCCACCATCCTACTGCTACAACCACTGGTAGTGATAGTGGTCCATGATCACCACCGGCCAGCGACAGTAGTGATCCACCACCACCATCAGTGCTGGCCATTGCCATCATTGTTGGTGGCAGTCACTGCCATCATTGCTAGTGCTCGTCACTGTCACAAACAAGGTAGGTAAGCGATAGTGCCTACCACCAACACTAAGTTTTATAAAATTTTAATTTTAATTCCAATTATTTTTTATGATAGAAATATCAGAATTACAATTTCAACACAATTATAATTCTATAAAATTAGAATCAAAATTCTTAATTTCAATTATAATTTCTATTAATTTTAATTTCAATTTCAATTCCACTATCCTAGAATAGAATTTAACATTATTAGCAATTAAATTCGAGTTTAATATTCAAGATTCAGATATAAAAAATTCATATTCAAGATTCAGATATAAAAAATTCGTTTTGCTCGTATCAAGAAGATAAATTTAACACGGATGACTATAGCTAGAAAAATAAAATATTCAAACCCTAATCAATCAATTATACTTGAGATGCTAGGTCGAATCTGGAACTTAGACCTATTCTGTGAGCAGGCTGGGTCAGGCTTGGCGAAAAATTAAACTGTCTGCTTAGAGTCCGGTCAAGTAGGTTTGAACAACTCTAATTGGAACTTGACATCTCCTACGCACAAAGCAAAAGTTTAATCATTACTATTTGGAATTACTGGGCTGGTTTTCCAATATGTGACAATTGAATTTCATAGGCAAAGCCAATATTAGTTTCCAATGGTACATCAACAAGAGAACCATGAAAATATTATCATTTCTGCTAATTATAACTAACAGGAACTTACCATATGGTAAATTTGTAACTATGAATAATACATGGGGAGGTAACTACGAATAATACAAGGGGAGTCTCAGTTGAAGATAAGATCAAACAAACTTCATTTCTAGACTAATTAATAGAAATTATTAGGCTGAACAATAGCTTTTTCTTACTCGAAACCATTTAAGCCAGGAAAAATCCCAAATTGGTATGGCAGGGGGCACTACAATGTGAGTAGAAGGGAACATATACTCTGATCTTATACAATAATAACTTGGCTAATTAACTAGAGCTATCCTATCTAATGCCCCTCCAACAACTGACATTCTCTTCGGGCTATTTCATGGGCAACAATGCCTAAAAATTATATTGAATCTGGCTGTGGACAACATTTGACATAGAGGAGGAGCAGGGTAAAATTCTAAACCTACCTAATATTACACCATAAGTAAATATAACGTTCTGGCTGGTCAATATGCCAGCATGCTTCTAAAAACATAAAACGTGAGCAGATCTCGTCATCAATTAATATCAGCATCAATAGAACATATGTTCACTCATATAATAAAGGATCTTTTCTCAAAAGCTCATTTTGGGGTGGAACGGATAAAGATTAAAGCATGGGACAATAATGATAACAGCAGTGAAATCCAAAAGTTCTGGGGTGGGAACACTCCCACATGCCAGAAAACAAAAGAAAAAACATACTCATCAAAAGAAAATTTTCTTTCTTTGACAGATAAAACTACAAGGAGGAACAGCCAAACCAGCCATGTCACGTACAGCTAATCTACTTTTTACGACGCCTCTGTTTCAAAGGTTCCCACCTTCATTCTTTCACTTTTCACATTACTAGCATTAAAAAAATATTTGTTTTAAGTATTTGAGGAGGATATTTAAGCATGAATTTATTATTAGGTCACGTGTGCATTTACAGCTAAGCTGCACAGCTGTGCATATTAAAAAGGGATTGAAAAACATATTCAGCTCCTTGTCATTTTTTTTTCTTTATCCTTTCATGGAACAAAAGCTTTGGATTTGTTAGTGCAAATTGAACAATGATTCCACAAAGCAATTCAAGGAATGATTACATATGCAAACTATAAGTATGATTTAAACTATAAACTATAAGCATGACTTAAAAAGTGTATATATATATATATATATATATATCATCCTATAACTTGTACCTTATCAAACAAGGAAAAAATAATTTACATTCTCACTGAATCCTCCACCAAGTTGAGCTTTAACACAGACAAAATTAATTAGCACAGTAAAACACAAATATGTTATGTGCATGCATATAGTTCGACTTACTCAATATGCATAGTCCATAGCACAGAAAAGATACCAAGAAGTACACAAAACTACTATCAATAACCAAACTTGTGTTTTTCAATTTGTTTTGGGACATTTGGGTTACTCCAGTTAGGTTCAACCCTATTTTTCCAAGTGCATTATGGTCAAGTAGACAATTGACACCTCCTTAGGGCATATGCCAATCAAGTTCAAACAAAAGCTTCTATATACTAGTGCTGTGTTACTAAAACTATCATTGTGATATAGCTTTTACTAAACAACTCTGCATTGTATGTCGTGATTCACATTCTATTGGATTTAAATATGGTTGGATGTGTTCCCAATCAAGATTTACTAAATCATAGGCCAAGTAGGCACAAATAATACTATAACTATAGTAATTTTCTTTACATGTGACTTCAATCCATGAATAAAACCATTATTTACAGCATCTAATATCACATGTACCTAACATTTAACACAACAGCTACAAAAAAACAATCAATGAATAGAACCCCACTTACTTCACAAACATTACAGGATATCCATAACAGATACATTAGAAAATTGCTAAATTTGTTGGAAAAGAGCAAATCCCACATCCGTGGGATAAAAGAAAATTGAATACCATATAAGTTAGTGGGTAGGGAAGTCGAATTTGCTTAGGTCATTTTGATATAAAGCAAGCCCATTAACCACGTGCAAAGCAGCTGAAGGCCCACAACAATATGAAGCCCAAAACGTGCAAGAAATAGTAAATGTCCAAGTGACAACTGGGTCAACAGAGGAAAAAGAAAAAATAAAGCCCAATTTGCACTTGAGAGGAAGTCTTGGAAAAGAGTAATCCCACATAACATCACAAAAATTATCAAGTGCTTATTCAGATATAGAAAATATTCCTGACATTGTTTCAACTTTATGCATAGAAATCATTATTAATATCAAATTGATCAATTTACCTATTAAACTACCAATTTTTCCTCTTATCATAGAAAAATGAACCTTTACTAAATCTCAATGTCTAAGAGGGCATGATACTATCTTCTTTTCACATGATCAGGCAAAGGTAACACAAAATTGGTATGTATACCATTTTGTGGCACGTAATTATATCAAGCATGATGGTTTTATTAGTTCCCATTGCATAAACAATATGAAAAATTGAAGAAATTATGAGATATCATTAACAATGATAGATAACAGAAATGAGGCTAGATTCCTGACAAGACTTCTCATAGTATACACTAAATCCAATTTAAGAGTATAAACCCTACATAAGATCTCATGGTAATTACACATGGGACTACATATAACTTTGAAATTAATATAAAGGGCACATATAGTAAAATTTGATATTGCAAATACTGCAAGGTAACTCTTTCAAAGGTATAACTGTTTCAGCATTATTAAGGAAGGAAAAGCAAATAAAATATCCTTGGACACATTTATTACAATGGTATTTTCCCACACAAATGTTTGTCTCTGTAGCTTTTAATGTAAAATGTAAGCTCATTTAAGACAATTATATATTTTCCAGAATGTTTTTTTTTTCTCAATGTTTTGATGACAAAATTACACACTTTCCAGCAGTTGTTTCTTCATTTCTATCCAAATCCTACCAAAAATTAATCAAAATCGACCTATCCTAATATTACCAACTATATAGATAGTCTCTCCATGTCCTAGTCAGTGACCTCAGTCCTCCAAAGCACAGTAGGACCACAAGTGATTCTGACAAAACACAACCTCATACAGCTAGTTGCATCACATGCTATGTCTAACTACACTTAAAACCTATTTTAAGACAAACAGTGCACTGCATACTGTATATGACAGCATCATTTGCAGCTTAAACCCAAAAATTAATATCTTCAGTAGATCAAAAAAACTTAGATCCACAATAATATAATAATAATGTAGAATACATGTCTTTTTATTATTAACTAACAAATTTGTGCTTGATCAAATTTATTGCAATTAATCAATGAATAGTAGAGCAAAGAAAAAATAAAGCAAACTAGAGGAATTCCATTAAAATAAGTTGAGGAAAAAATTCCAAATTTTCTTCACTACCCTTCCCCTACTACAATTGCATATAATTCCTCCCTAAATAAATAAATAACTAAGAACCAATAATTCCCAATACATACCACTAATAGACAAAAAACTAAAAGGCCATCTAATTTCCAAACTAAAACTAAAATTCTAAAACCAATATTTCCAAGAAAAAACAATAAGAATCTAAACGAAACTAGAGATAGAAGTGATAAGAAAACCAAATTAGCACCTCCATGAATTGCCACCCAGAGAATTCCCCATCTAGGAATTAGCAGCAGACTCAGGTTTCTTGCACAATATCATATGCATAGGACTGAAAATCCCAGTCTCTCCTCCTTGAGTTAAATAATGGGCTGTATCATACAGCATTTCATGAACATCAACAACTCCTTTTGGAGCAATCCCGAGCCAAGCAAGCACTGTAACCAAAATGTGATTCCTCCAATACGCAATCCTCCCCATCTTCAACCTTGACCACCATGGCTTCGCAGGGCGCTTCGCCAAATCCTTCTCCTTCACCACTTCAAACCCAACTTTCTTTGCAACTTCAGCAATATCATTATAACTTCTTAACCCAGGCAATGCATCCCCTCGCTCAATCCCTTGAATTATCTCCACATGGGTTGGATCCTCCGATCTATATAATTCAGTAGTGACCCATTCGTACGAAACATACAAAGAACCCGGTTTCAAAACCCGATAAATCTCTCCATAAACTTCTTCAAGCTTCGGGGCATGGCAGGTAGCTTCAATAGAATAAGCCGCATGGAAACTATTATCATCAAACGGCATTTTCAAGAAATTCCCACAAACAACTTCACAGAGTTTATCCAACCCAGCTTTTTTATTATGCATACGGGCTCGATCCACCTGATACTGATTTATCGTGATACCAACAACATTAGCCCCAGAATGCTTAGCAATTGCCCGCATTGGTCCGCCGACTCCACAACCAGCGTCAAGAATTTTGTCACCAGCCTTGACATTAAGCAGATCGACGGCGTATTCCTCATGTAATCTAGTGGATTCGCGGTGGGATTTCCCAGGAATGGAAGGGGCAAAGTGGAAAGACTGACCCCAACCCCATTCATAAATATCGGTAACAAGATTGTAGAAAGTGTCAACAAAGGCAGGGACTTTCTCGATGGTCTTGATTTGTTTAGGAGAGCGGAAGAAGGACCAGTATTGGTTGTAGTTGTCCTGGACTTTCTCGGCAGCGATAAAGCCACCGGAAAGTTGGAAAGCGTGCTTTCCTTTCTGTTCGGCGGAGCCGAGAATGCACAGGAACCAATAGAGGCCAAAGAAGAGCAAAGAAAGAGTGAAAAGGAGAGTTAGAAAATCCATTGCTTTGAAGTGAGCGAAGGGAAAGTGAAGGGAAACTCTGTATTTATGGTTTTTTTTTTTTTTTTTTTTTTTTTAAGTGATGGGATCTGAAATTCTGAATTTTGAATGGGATTTGGATTTCAGTTGTGCGTTGAATAGAGGAATTTGAGGAGGGAATGACTAAAAAGATTAGTATTATTATTAGGATCAATATTCTCGTATCCGCACATAGCATAAAAAATTTAAAATTAAATTAAAAATAATTAAATTAATATTATATAATAAAAAAATATAAATTAATTTATTAATATTAAAGTTTAGTATTAATTAATTTATTTATTTTTTAAAGTAAATTAAATTAAATTTTTATAAATAATTAATTAAATAAAATAAATTATATATATATATATATAATTTTTGTTGAATTCAAATTTTTATCATTATTTCTATTCACTTTTATTTTTAAAAATTTTATACTATTTTAGTATTTTAATTTATTTAATTTTATATAAATTTAATTAAATTAATAATTATTTATTTTAATTTAATATTAATTTAATGAATTTTAAATTTTTCCTTATTATAATATAAATGATTATTTATTTTTATTTAATTTTTAGATAATAATATGTGTTATTATTAATTTATTATTATAATATATTCCATTTATATAATTATAATAATAATAATAATTGAAAAAAAAAAGAGAGACGTTGTTTTTCTGCCAAAAACCAAACAATGTGGTTTTGAATGGTACGAAAAGAGTCTTGAATGGCAAAAAAAACCGTCATTTTGACTAGGTAATAATAATAATTAAAAAAAAAAAAAGAGAGACGTTTTTCTGCCAAAAACAAAACAATGTGGTTTTGAATGGCACGAAAAGCATCATTTTGACTAGATGATAATAAAAAATTCCAAAAATAAAAGGGTACTGTTTTGCACTAGATAATAATTAAAAATATATTTTCCAACCTAAAAAATTGAAAAATTCGATCCGAATCATCTGGATGACTAGGTTTTCACCCGAATATTGAGACCTGAATAATTAGGGTGGATCGATACGATTTGTTAAATTATTTTTTATTTTTCGATTGAACCGACTGGACTGATCCGATTTTCAAAACATTAATTAGGATTGAAACTCCTTAAACACTTAGATTTATTATAAAGATTAGGGTAAAAAAAAATGGAATAACTGAAAATTGAATCGAATAAAATTTCATTCGGACTACTTGATATTATTAATTTTAAATTTGATTCAATTTTATTTAGTTATTTTTGGTGGTATTTGTGTTATTAAAAAATCAAATTAACGAATCAAAATATGTCGATGTCCTATAAAAATTGATTAAATTATAGTTTTTTTCATATTCTACAACAATGAATTAGTTTTTATTTATTTATATACAATTAAGAAATTGCGAAGAAGATTAGCTACAGATCGTCTGCGAGGTAAGTTGTAAGTACGTCCATTCAATTTAAGACAAACCTTGTTATTCTAATTGGGTAATTGATCCAAATGGTCATCAGATTTTAGGGTAGGTTTCAATATTGTCACAAACTGAAATTTTTTTTTTTAATTTGGTCACTTAACTTTTTGATTAGTTGTACCCGGTGGTCACTAGTCAAATTTTTTGGCCGGAATGATGACATGGCATGTCACATGGACAACTTCTACCAAATAAGGGTGCCACGTAATATGACAATCAGCAAAATTGCCATGTCAGCTTGACACGTGGGCGGCTGATTTTGAATGGATTATGGGTCCCACTTGTTAGCTGATTTTTAACTCCAGCCTATGCATGATCGACACGTGTTTGGAGAGAGAATATGCCAAAATATTTTACTATCCTTGATTTTGAAAGGCAGAATTCTTCGAGCAACTTCCTTGACACTCTTCTTCTCATCTCTGTAGAAACATAATCGCTTTCTTTTAGCTCTGTAAATATGTGTAAAAACTGTTTATTTACTGGATTTAGAGGGAAAGTTAGAATTAATTTGTTGGATATCTTAGTTGGAAATCGTTAGGGTTTGGTGAGACAGACGATTTAGAGTGAAAGAGAGATTTGTGCCTAAATCGAGATTCAGACAATGGATTGGAGACTTAGAGAGGATAATGAGTCGGCTCCATACTACTGTAACTGTATTTATTTTATGTATTTATGTTTATAAGGTTGTTATTGTAAGTGGTAGGGTACTGTAAGGGGTTTGTAGAGTATCAGAAATGGACTTTGTTTATTGGATATTAAAAGGGATAGTAAATTATTTTCATATGTGGGGACCTGAGCAATCTGACATCACTATGCACTTCTAATTTTTTAATTAGGGTTTATATATAGTTAATAGTTTTAACTAGGGATTACGATTTTGTTAATTATTAATTTCTAATTTGGATTTTTTAATGAGGGATTAGGTTTAGGGTTTCTGTAAATTGGGTTTACTGTTTGTTTAATTCATAATTTTAATTATGATTTCTGTAAATAGGATTTAGGGTTTGTTTAATTCCTAACTTTTAATTAAGGTTTCTGTTAAAAGGGATTTGGTTTAGGTAATTATTTGTTTGAATTATAATTTTCTTTAGAGAACATAAGTTGATTTTAATATGCGTTATAATTGATGTATGTTTTGTTTTGTTCTAATTTTTTTTGTTAATGTAGCTATTACTTATGGCTAATTTACAATAAATATGCATCACAGTGGACATTGTGGTCCTTCAGCATATGTTAATGGTAAAACTGCGTACTTTGATTTTTGTTGTGTTGATAAATTATCAATGTTAGAGATTAGGTCAACGGTTGGTGAGTGTGGTTTACATGGAGAGATGTCATTTTATAGGCAGAGACCTAATAGTAGTTACAGACAGGGTCTGTGCAGTCTAAGCAGTGATAGTGATGTATTGGAGATAGGTCATTACATAGATTGAATGAAAGTTATTAATATATTTGTGAAACATGAACACAATGTTCAAATTAGTGGTGAGGGAAGAACACATAGGCAAAGTCCTAACAAAGGTATAGGTATTGAAGAGGAAGGTATTGATGAGGGATGTAGTGATGAGGGAGACACTAACACTTACTCTAGTGTAGATGAGGATGATAAAATTATGAGGATCCATCCACTAAGTTTATAGATAATGACTATGATGTAGATGATGAGTTATTTAAGGTAAATATAAATAAAGATGTTGAGAGAGACATGGCAATCAAGTAAGATAAAACATGTTGCATCAAATGTTTAAGGGAGGGGGGGCGAATAGTGATGTTCAGTGTGATGATTCAGATTTAGCTCCTTCTGAGGAGCTACGATCTGCATCTAATACAGACAATGAGGGGGAAGTTAAAAAGCATAATGTTAGATACATTGAATTTGTAGCTAAGAGAGACCCCTCACACCATGAAAATCAAATATGGGGTTTTTTAGCATACTTGTAGCAAAGACAATAACATTGGACAAGTTACTTTTGAGTGGCTAGGCAAAACTTATATTAAAAGGTTTAGCGTTGACCCTAATTGGAACTTGAGCAATATAAATATGATTGTCCAAGATGACTATAAAATACATATAACTAAAGTCAAGGCATGGAGGGCTAGGAAAATTGCACATAGAATTATGTATAGGGATGAAAAGGAGCAATATGCACAGTTGTAGAATTATAAGTTTGAAATTCTTATATCAAACCTAGGCAGCAGAGTGCAATTTATGAAAGATGAAGAAGATCATACTGTCTTTGGTGGTATGTATATATGTTTAGGGGGCTTAAAAAAAGGGTTCAGGACAGGTTGTAGGAGACTAATATTGGAGTGGATGGTTATTTTTTGAAGGGCATGTATGGTGGTCAATTACTATATGTTGTTTCCATAGATGCAAATGATTGTATTTATCCATTGGTTTGGGCCATAGTAAGAAGGGAGAACAAGGTTAATTGGATGTGGTTTTTGTGTTTGCTTGGGATTGACTTTCAAATTCAGACATATCAATGGCATTGGACTTTCATGTCCGATAGACAGAAAGAAAGTATTTTTGTATATTTATTCCCATATATATTATACAAAATTTGCTAAATTTATTGAACTAATATATATTGTCCATTCTATGTTTGTTAGGGGCTACTACCTGTATTGGATGAGTTGTATCCAGCTTCTAAGAAGAGATGGTGTGTACGACATATATACACCAATATCAGGAAAGGAGTTAAAGGACTTGCTTTAGGACTATGCCATTGCAAGTTATGTGCAAAGGTTTGCAAAGTGCATGGAAGCTCTAGATGAAAAAAACCATGCAGCTCATTAGTGGTTATGCAACCAGGAAGCTTGCCACTGGACCAGGTCACATTTTCAAACTCATGTAAAGTGTGATTTGCTATAGAACAATATTTATTAATGCTTTAACAGTCTTATATTAGAAGCTAGAGAGAAAGGTATCCTTAGCTGTCTAAAAACTATTAGGCATAAAATAATAAAGAGATTTTGGGTTAAGAGGGATGCCATGAAGAAGGTAGCAAGGCCTATATGTCCTAAGATTAAAAAAAAAACTAAACAAAATTAAGGAATTTTCTTTTAATTACACATCTTTGTGGGCTGGGGGAATAAGTACGAGGTAGTTGGGCCTAGAGGGCAATATGTTATAGACAAAGTTGAGAAGAGTTGTAGTTGTAGGAGGTGGGATCTCACTATAATACTCTGTGCATATGTGTCACGACCCATCCCGGGAGTCGCGACGGTCCTAGGGTATGGGTGATGCATAAGCGACCAATACCACGATGAACCCAAATCAAATATCTATATCGCATGCATTACAATAACAAGTTCATTATAGCTTAACAGATTCATAAAAAAATTTGGACAGCATCTCCTTTGTATAAGGATCATGCCCCAAAACAAAAACACACAAATAACACTTCTATAAATATTCCACCAATTATCTCCAACAATGGATCCCTCTGGATCTCTAATTTCAACTCAATAAGAACTCATTTGCATATCCATCAATATCCATAATTATTATGCCAGAAATATAATCACAATATATTTCTTATATAACACTATAAATATGCAAACACAAACATATATGTATGGTACTCTTACAAACTTAGTACCATGGAATCTCTGTACTATATAATTATTTACATATACTTTTGAAGTTTACAATTTACATAATAACTATTACTATTCCAAGGAGGAGGAACTGATCGCCAATGGAATGCGGCCTCACTGCAAACCTGAACATATTAACTACTGAAGGGGGTGAGTATAAAAATACTCAGTGAATCCTTATGTATATAAATGCAGTAGTTGATCATGAAACAATGGATAATCATATGTGGTATGGGAAAACAATATAAAATATGAAATAATCAATAAAAAAAATATCTTTTTACTTTAAAATATTTAAGCCTATCACTTTATAAAATAACAATATTTATATTTATACTCATATAACAATATATATATAAATACACAACTTGATAAAATAATAAAGTAAATATATAAATAACAATATATAAATATATATACTCATATAACAATATATATATAAATATATATAACTTTATAAAATAATTGATAGATGATAAAGTAAATATATAAATAACAATATATAAATATATACTCATACAATAATA
>CANXYC010405218.1:0-27331 GCA_948193065.1 Aleurites moluccanus
CCAGTTGAAGAAAGCCAGAGCAGCCACCTCCTGGAACTTCAAGGCAGCCTTGTCAAAGAGGCTTTGAGCTTCTTCACTTGTTACAGTCTCTTCAAGAGCCTCAGAACACAGCTCCATCCCAAGCTCATGCAAGTCAATATGGGCATCTGGGTCAATACCAACATGGGTCCGAAAAAGCTGAGCAAACTCAAACAACCAATCATCCATCTCTATTTCCCTGCTTTCTGGATCTTCTGAAGCTCCCGGTTTATCCTTTAGAACTTCTTTCTCTTCCTTATCAATTTCAGCATCGGCAGTTTCAAGCACAGATTCACTGAGTGATGAACGAGACCCACTTTCATCCCCTTTGGTCCCTTCAGTCTCAAGAGGCTTCTCCTCCTCTTCTTCCAAGAGAGGGGGCTCCTGCTCTGGACTCACCTCAACAATATGCAATCTTAAAATCCCAATTGCATCAGTTTTGTCTGTATCAGGCTCCTTAGGCAGGAGGCTGTCTGCAGAGGACTCTGCCAATCTGAGTTCAGCTGTACATGTTATAGTCACCAAATCACCATCATTATCTTTATATTTGATCAAAGCTGACCTTAAAGATGGAAAACGTTTTCCCACAATCTCCCTCAACACTTTAAAAGTACAATTCACTGGCATCTGTGCTAGCCTTATATCATGGTCATAAACAAGTTTTAATGGCCTCCATCGAACTGCCACCTCAAAAACATAGCCATGACGAGGTAATGACATTGATGAAGATAAAGACTGTTCTCCTCGGCTATCCTTAGCCAAATTAGCAATAGGTTTTGAAGAACCATTTGAAGGCTTTAGCACAAGTTTTGACAACTGGGTCTTGGTCTCAGAACCATTTTCGCTGACCAGATTCACTTGAGGCTTTTCAAGCTTATTACCAGCTGATACAACCAATCCCCCAGGTGGAGTTGCTGCCTTTTTTGACACAGACCGGGCTGGTAAGCAAGGCCCAAGACCAGCAATTGGTGCACCACGAACTGCAGATGCTCCTAGTGCTGCAGGGGAAGGGCGGCTTTGGAGGTCCTGCTGAGCCTCCTGACGAGGACCCAATGCAGTCCTCAATCTCCGGGCAATTTCCAAAGCATCCCGGTGGTTGGGTTCAGCCCCTAGCAATATCTGAACATCCTGCATCGCCATGTCATACTTGCCGATTGCCTCAAATGCACGAGCCCTCCTAAGGAGAGCCCTTACAAAACAAGGCTGGACTTGAAGGGCCATAGTACACTCAGCAATAACAGTGTCATAGTCAATAGGTTTCATTTGCATCAAGCAAGCAGCTCTATTGCTATGGAACACAGCACGATCAGGGTGGGTTTTGGGAGTTAATCTCACAGCATTATCATACTGCTCAAGAGCACCCACGTAATCCTTGCTTTGGAACCTTCTATTCCCTTCTTCTTTGAGCTCATGGGCTCTTTTCAAAAATATTGAGTCGTCGAAATCGACACCGCCATTTGCATTTGGGTTGATTGTTGAATTTGAGATATTAACACTATCACCAATTGATACTTGGTTTGAACCACCACTACCCTTCTTTTTTCTACCTCCTGCTTTCCCCATAAAATTAGCAGTCGCCCTATCTCTCACACCCTCTCAATCACAAAACTATATCGTGTTCAATCAAAATAAAATTGAAAAATCAATCTTTGAGGTATTCTATAAATTTAAATTCTAATTAAACAAAGAAAGAGAGCAAAGAGAACTTACAAAACCATTAATGACAAGTTGAAGCTAAAAGATGAAGCCTTTGTAGCTTGTCAAGTATCAAAAACTGAAGCTGAGAGGAAGGAGGTGATGGGAATTAAGAGAAATAATGGAGCTGTTGAGGCAGTGGGTTTTTGGAAAGCTGAAACCCTAGATGGTAAGAAATGTTCATCAACATCATATGAGATTGGACTCTGCTTGCTACATCATTACCCACCCTTCGATCTGTATACTACTGCCATCCAATTTTTTTTATTTTTTACTTCCCTTGCCCAATTGGATAATCACCAAATCTGACGTAGGCCACTCATCTACTTGAATCTCTGTGACGCGTGGCACATAATTTTCAATTACTGTTCCCTGCAGATTGATGAGAAGTGGAAGGAATTGTTAATGCCAGAGTTCAAGAAGAAGTGGGGGCAGGCGTCTCTGTCTCAAACTCTCAACATTCACCATGGGTTTTTTTTGGGTAGCCCAGCCCATTAACAGAATAAAAGGCCTTTTGGTAATTTCACTGTAAACATGTTTAGGGTTAACTACCTAATATATATAAGCCACCATCATAGCTTTGTTTTGGCTCGCAGTGTTTACAGGCTCTTCTTTCTTCTTCGTTTGCTTTATCAACTACTGATATATATGCAATTTATTTATAATTTATAATTTGTTTTTAGCTTAAAAAGCAAAGCCTCTGTTCCATTAAATAGATGAGAGACCATTTGATAATGTCTCTTCGTTTGGGAAAGAACAGCAAGGTATAACAAATCTTTGGCCGAGATATCGTTTCAGTCGTCATTCTTGGATTGACGATTTGATTGTTGCTCGTCCACATTTTAATTTATTGTTCTTTTTTAAATAATTTTTTTTTTGTTCTGTTTCGTTTTAGGAACTTTGCAAACAAGAGGGGAAGAAGAAGATACAACCGATTCTGAAAGTTAGCAGAAACTCGACTCTTTTGAGAATGTTACAGTCCATAAAACGGTTAAATCCATAAAAGGCTAACTAATTAATCAAAATAAAAACTCGAACCTCCACAAATTTCACTTAATTAATTTTTTTTTTTTTTTTTTAACTAGAAATGAATATCATTCATTACTATGAACATGTTCTCCCCTGCTGAGCTGCTGAGAGTTTTGCAACCTAATCAAGAGGTCTTAACAACAATTTACTACTAAAATTGTAGAACTTTGACAAGCCGAACAGAAGCCTCTCTTTATAGATGTCGGAAGAACTAAGCCATATTGCCAGACCTTTAAACGATACTCATAATCATCAGATTGGTAAATCATATGACTATAGAGTACCTTTTCTCTTCAAAAACTTCTGTCTCTAACAGAAGTAGGAATATAAAATCAAAAGCAGATCTGAGTGGATCAAATCTTATTTGGACAGTCAAGGGATTAACCCTCAAAAACAACCCATCAAGACTAAGGAAACTACCAACTAAATTAAAAGCTTGAAAAAATACTGCCATGGATAAAGGTGAAAAGAGAGGACCGAGAGAGAGAAGTTTTTCTAATTAAATTAATTTTTCTTTTTCATCATGATATGAACTCGAACATGTAACTTTAATGGCTTTCTATCAATGGTTGTTCAACTTTGATTTTTTTTTTTTTTTGTGAAATAAATATATGGCATAAAAAGATAACGAAATTGTTAAAAATTTAATAAAAAGCTGAAGGGTTTTTCAAATAAATTATTCTATATTTTAGCACTTCAGCAATATGTATGTGGAGTTGATAAGAAGAGATGGTGCTGGAGTGTTTTGATTGGATATAGGTTAAAGATTTCATATTTATGTGTTGGATATTAATTGGTGAATTCAAGAATTTTGGACCAAATGCAAGTGAAAACTGACAACTTGAGGAAAGAAAAATGTTAGCTATGACCCACCAATTTAATCTGTCTTTGAAATAGAAACAAGGTGTGATTTTTGTCAAACCCTGGGACAGAGCTAGCAGAAACTGCCTAAAAGCTACTCATCTTCACATGAAAAACAATCCACTTTCGGTGCCCGCCACAATTTTCAAAAAATTTCTAAACAATCGTCAGAACACAGCTTTTTTAATCAAATGGAAAAAAAAAAAGCTTAACTTGTTGTACAGAAACACTCATAAATAAAACTAAACAAAGACCATCATATTGTTATATAAAGTAAAAATCCCAAACACCACAATTAGAACTAGATTACATTACATAATAACTCTTTGTAAATTTCTAAGTATAACCTTGCTTGTATCTGAGAAATAGGTCTTCTGTTTTGGCATTCCTGAAGGCACAACAACCTATCAAGTACACCCATATCAAAGCAATAAGAGTTATCAGCAATATGATATCTGCCCTTCTCCATTCTTTTTTAAGGTTAGCCAATAATCCTGCCTTGCAGGAGTCGCAATTGTAGCATAGTTGATTTTGATCATTGTTCCAATTCAGGCAGTCCATATCTGCTGCATTGTTTATGGGACTAATCCAATATGTTGGGTTCACAAATGTATAACCACATTGTGTTGGTGGCTTACAGCATCCTGACTGTAAATTTGACCACATTTAAAGTGAAAAAGAATATCAAATTAGAGAATATTTAAAGTTAAAAAAAGCTCATTAAAATCATATTCACTTAATAACTAGGTGGAACAGTCTTTATTTTGAAGCTTATTAGTTAGAAAATCCTATTCTTGGGAGATAAATTTCCACAAAATGCTACATTAAATCACAAATTATTCTTTTCGTAATATTAAGATGATGGCATCCTTTCTTTATGGGATAAATAATATTGAACAAGTAATATAATAAAATAAACTTAATTAGATTTTAGAATAGAGTTTGAACTCCCATACTACTCATATTTTTTTTTTTTGTAAAAAAAAAATCCTTCTTTTCTCTAATTAAAGATCGATCATAAAAGGGTTTATGATATAATTTAGAAAAAAAAATGGAAGCAATAATTAAGAAATTAAAGAAGCAAGAAAATGTACCTGTAAAGGGGTAATGCGAGAATTAAAGAAATCTTGAGCCATGCGATATCTCTGATTCAACTCAGCACACATACTGGTTGAGCTAAGGCAGGTTCTGATTCGATCCCACTTATAAGAACTTTGAACTCTTCTGCGAAGCCATCCTGAAAAATCATCTAAGTGATATTCCAAGTAGGCTCTACTTGGTTCAAGGTGACCTGAACCTCTAACAGTGACCATATATATGAAAACAACTAAACATGCAAGCAATATTATCAGAATCAGCATAGCAATCAGATGAAATATAAGCAGCCATGGGATTCTCCAAAACCCTCCTACAAACCCTGCTATAGCCACAACCAAAATCAATATCCCTAATATAATCACAGGCCATTGTAGAATCTTTACACAAGAGTTGTCTGGTTCCATTGCCAGCCAGATCCCAGCACCGATGACTGGGATTGACAGAAGCATGGCTACGAAGTTTATTGCACCAATAACATTATTGCTTAGGGCCATTTTGGTAATGGATGGAGGGAAATCAAAATAGGTTTTGTTTGTTCTTGGAGCTCAAATAATGACTTTGAAAAGAGAGAGGAAAGATTACTATGATGGATGTTGACGTGCTTTAGTCATATGACCCACTCCATTTTTATTCCTTACCTTGGATCCATGACAACAACTAAAGCAAACCTATAAGAATAGCAATTATTTTAAAGTGTATTTTCATCTTTTGGCCCAATCACTTTTTGAGAAGGAGGTCCTTGTATAGGATAGAGAACATATTATATAATTGAGAAAAAAAATATTAATTAGTTGTATGCAACTATGTGCCCAAAATACGCATTTACATTTGACTCTAATCCGACCCTTTTGATTGCTTAGTTGCTGCTGTAAACAAATTCATCATTATTGTAATTTTTATCTCTTTGGCTTTATCTTTTCTTACATGTTCAGTTTAATTATATTTTCTTTTTAATTTATTAAATTGAATTTTAACTTTGTTAAAAAAAAAAAATAAGAAAGATATTACATCCAAAATTATTGCACTTTCTAATATGCATATTTATTTTAAAACCATTAACTGTGAATGTTAAAATTCAAATCTTATCATTTAAAAAAAAATTATTTTTTAATGCTAAAAGAATATAAATTAAATTTGATTCAGAAGAAAATATAAGTTTAATTATTTTCCCTGTGCCAATTTTCCTATAATTAATACACATAAATGTGTTCAAGTTTGAACTCCAATAAAAAAATTAAATAATTAAAAAAATTCTTCCGATAAATTTGTCATGTTACAAGCTTTGGCTTGTCGGATTACCATATTTTAGGCTCCTTACCTTTGTATAGAATATAAGCTGTAAACTATTAAAAAAGAAAATTAAAGTAGAGAAGGAACTATTAGAATTTATCCTCGACTCTTTTCATACATTCAATTATTAGGCTACTAATTCAGTAATTCTATATGAATAAACTGTGCAGTGTATCACATTTATATTGGTAATGGGAATTTACTGTGCCAACAACAGAAGCACATAGGTAAAGCTTTTAAAATGTTAAGGACAAGATGCCTGGGGAACAAAATGGGCACCTCTTCCTCTTCATGATTCTTTAAATTCAAGTGTAAAATGAGGTGATGACACCAGCAATGTAATGTATCCACCTGTCCGCTCAAAGGCCAATAACAAAATAACACCCATCACTAACTATTAGGATATCTAAACTATAGACTCTGTAAAGCCTTCCACACAGCTTAGCTTGTGTTCTTTTATCTCCTTGAACATGAAGATGCCATGGATGTGTTCTTCAAGCTGGAAATATCAAACAACTCTATAAATCTCTGATCTGAAACTCTAGCTTTTGCCGCAGCAAACCTCTGGTACTCATCGAATATTGACGAAAGGCACCACCTTTGCAATTTTCTCAAGCACCCCACAAGGCAACCAGTCCGGTGCTGGACATGGCACAAAGATACAATAAATATCTTGAGAATCACATGTGACTACTGAGGAAACAGGAAAGAAAGGAAGAAAAAAAAAAAAGGTACCTTCCCTCTCTTGCAATGAATTAGGACAGGGTGGTTTCTTACATCTAGCAAGGCAAAGACATAAATGAGCACATTGTAAAACAAGTAATCCATCATCTCAGCACAATAAAGTCATTTAAAGTTGAAGTTCTCTAGATACCAAGGACAACTTTTAATGCTTCACGGATGGTTTCCTCTGGAATGTTCACAAAAGGCTCCTGTCCACAGTACCGACTATTAATGCTAACTTGCCCAGAGCAAAACATCATTCCAAATTGAAAAATGAACATCCCAATTACACAATTTAATATTGGTGGAGGAATTCCTCGTGACAAACACCCCTAAATTTTGATCCAAACAAACAACAGTCGGAACTTCTAAAGAAAAGGAAAGTGTGATAACTATTTTGTACATAACTAATCATACCAACATTTTCTAAATAGTTTGTAGTATGGGGCAATAGCCTCAGGCACATTCTACCATTTTTTATTATATTTGATCATATCAGGACACCTGAAATAATAGCAACTTGTTCCTTCCTCTAATTCCATAACTTACATTTTAACAGCAAACAGATGCACATGCTCTGCTGAAAGTCATACTATCCAGGATATCGTTATTCTAAATAATAAACAGTCAAAAGAATAAATCTATCAGACGTTAATTGGTCAATTTCCAGCCACTTGCAGACCTGTAAAAGATCTCTCAACATATGAAAATAAACCTCAACAAAGAGAGACAATACATTAATATTTTTTCCTACATGTGTTTCATAGGGATTCTACTATATAGGGAAAACAGAGATGAATGTAACACAGAATCAAGCAATTAGTAAGGAACTGTCTATGAAAAAGGATATGACCTTTTTGTTTTCCCTCAAGTGTCCTCAGTAACTTGTCCCATATAATATGTTAATATTGTAATTCAACTAGTTATTAAGATAACAAAATTCATTTATTCCTCAGACAACACTAATAAAATCAACATTCATAAGAAGCACTTATCAGCAATATGAATAAAAACATCCTTTTGTACATAGTTATCATCTGTCTGTGATACACCATGCAATTATAAGCTAAGACCAAGCAGGCAATTTTTTTAAGAAAAAGAAAAAGTACAATTGTAAAAAAGACATTAAGTTGCTAGTCAGTCATTGAAAGCCCCAATGTATTAGCAGCTCATAAAATAAAATTAAGACGTTGAACACATCCTAAATATCACAAACATAAAAATAAAAAAGTTAGAAATTTGATAGTTGACCTTGCACATTTCAATTCCGAATTGAAAAAGCGTAATCCCATTGGCCTTCAAAAACTCATTATTCGCCTCTGGATACGGTTCGGGGCACAAATATCTATTCAAAAAAAAAAAAAAGCAAGCTAATTTATGATGATGAACAAACTACAATATAAATTTTAGATTAGTACAGTGTTTACTTACATGATCGAACGGAGACCTAGGGATTGCAAGAAGTCGAAGTTGGCAGAATCAGGGAAACCAGACCTAAAGATACCAATATCGACCATCGCGAAATTTAGAGGCGGCACAAACAGGTCTTCACCGTCTCGGTCATTTGCGGCCTCTGCTCCGATCGGCGGACACTTAGCCTGATGTGACACGTCTATGGTTCTGCAAATCTGGGCGTCCAAATTATCGAGTTTCATAGCTTTGGCGCCAAAATTTTTGAAAAAAGGGAAACAGAATTTGATGGCGGAGAAGATATGGGGACTGATTCCAGAGAGAATCTTGATTATTGGAATCCTACTTTTATGATAAAAGAGGGGGAGGTTTTGCAGTGCGCAATGACCTGGATCCTTTACCCGGTTTATATATGAAGATAGCGAGAGACGTCGAAAGAAAGAAACGCGGCATAAAATAGATAGCCACCAGCCAACGGAGAGCTGACAAGTGTCCTTTTTGGTTTCATGAAAGGGTAAAAATCAAACCGATCGATCAAACCAAATTCAAACCGATAATTTTATAATTATTTGATTTGATTTTAATTTGAAAAATAAAACAAACTGAATATTCGATTTAATTTATAATTTGAATATTTTTTCTCTGTTTTAAATAGAACCACCGAAATTATATATATATATATATATATATTTAATTTTATTTTATATACAATCATATATTTTTTTAATCTAATATTATTTTAAAATTAAAAAAAAAATTATTTATGAAAATTAACTAAGAATAAATAAAAAAAGAGTATAATTTTTGAGAAAAATATGAATTTTAGATGTGTTAAATTAATGGAATAAATAAATTTTGCGTTGTATATTGAATTATTTTTTATATTTTTTTCTTACTTATATTTTATCGATTTTTTCTCAAATTTATAATTAAATAATAACGATTTATAAAAAAATATTTTTAATTTGAAATCAATAAACTAATGATGATAAAATCGAATCAAATTGAAATTAAATTGACTTTATTATAATGATAATTTGATTTATTTTGAAAAAAAATTTAAATAAAAAAATTAATTTAATTTAATAACAATCATTCAATATGACTAAATCAAACCATACCACACCTAATTTCATGTTTAATTGCCAGTGATTAGCCGGTTAAAGGGATCTATCAAATGAATAAAAGTATAAATAAATAGTCTATAACAATATTGTTGGATTTGGTTTTAGTGCTGCAATATAGAAATGGAAACAAGTACCTATATCTCTTTTCAAAAAAATAATTTTGTGTGGCTAAGATTCGAGCATGAAAAGGAAGCCACGTGACTTCAAAGTTCACAAAAAACAGATGATGATGATGTCTTTGCAACGTTATTTTATGGCCATGGCGGTAGGTAGCAGTGGAGGATTACTCCCTGGCTTATCCTGTGTATCTTATAAGGTAAAACCTAAAATAAGATAAAATGCAAATCCGCTACCACAATGTGTCTCCTGCGTTCTGACATCTAATATTTTTAAAATCGAACCGGTTAAATAATCGGTGAAAATAAAAAATAAAAAATTTGATTAAAATTAAACTGATTAAATAAAAAAAACTAATATATATATATATATATATATATATAATTGATATTTATTATTTTTATTAAAAATTAAAAAATTAAAAAAATAAAAAAAAAATATTTTTTTTAAATTTTGATCCGGTCAAATCAAAAAAATTGATCCGATTCGATTGATTCATCAATTTTTTAATCTGTTTTTTGAAGACGAATTTTTAAAAATTGACCGGATCAATCCATGATTCAGTTCTCAATTTTTCCAGTTCGACCAGCCGATTCAATCCGCTTTTAACAACTATAGATATATGAAAATTGCCACCTCTATTAAAATACAATTTTGACATCAATTTACTATTTGGTTATAAAATTTATGTTTACCCACAATGGAAATGATAAATGATTTATATTATAAAAACTTTGATATACGTGGAATATACATTGTTTCTGTGTATACAATTCGGTAATCACAATATTAGTTTTAAAGTTCTATATTCTTCCCTCCAATTTCTTGCTTTAATGGAGCAGAAGTTAGAGATTTCTTTAAACAATCAACAATCCCTTCGCAATCTGCTTCAGGAAGGACGCAGCCTGATACATCCTCAAAAGCATCTGCGGGACATGAATGGGGAGAGCGCAGGTTCCCATGAGTCTGGCAAGCTTTCATGGTTTTACAGTGTTCAGCTTCATCATCTCTGATGTTCAAAAACACGTCATATAAATTATCTGAAAACAAAAAAGTTGAAAAAGAAATGTAAAATTTGTCAGTGTGTAAAAAAACCATCACTTGAAAAAAAAAAAAAAAATGATTAACAATATATGCAGGGTGTTGTTTCTTACTTATTCTTGGCCTTCGAGAATGAGGAGCTCTGGAAGTTTGAAATTCATCTGGGAAGAAATTGAAGAGAGTATGAGGTTTAGGTAGCACTTCAAAAGACAGCAATAGGTTGTCAAAAAAAAAAAATAAAAAAAAATAAAATAAAATAAAATTACCAAACAAGTATAAGTCACCCTCAGTGTAGTATTTCACAGCAACTTCAGGAGCAGGCAATTTTTTCAATTCCTCTATGATGAATCATAAGCATGTGTCAGAAATGGTACAGTTGTATAGATTTTGGAGGAAAGAGAATCTATAAAATTAAACAAACAATGAAAGACCATTCATCAAACTGTTTTGCATGCTCATAGATGTTCAACCTAATAACCTCCATCCACTTGCATACAAAAGATTCTATAACATCATTAAATTGTGGGTCTAACAGCATTCAAGGAACGTTAACATATTGTTAACCTAATAAATAAGAAAATTAATGGCAGCTAATAATTACTAGTGCATCTCAAATTTCATGCTCACAGATGATACATGTGCAAATAAAACAATCTTAAGATCGCAAACCAACAATTTAAACTCTTAAATATACCTCCTCGTGCCTTGATAAATTTGTCATAAGTTTCATATGCATGGCTTTCTACACATTCAGAAAAGTGATCTGCAACAATGACAAAATTGAAGAAATTAAAACTTCCATTTTCAGATGAATGACCATGTGTACAGTTATTCTGCAGCCACCGCCCACTGCTTTTTCAATGCATTTAAAACAAAGTAATTTTACAAGTTAAAATAAAAAAAAAAAAAAAAAAAAAAAGGTGAAGTCCTATAATACTATGCCTTTTCTCTTTCTGACTAAACTTAATTCGAAACAAATTCAACAAACAAAAGTCTTTAGGAATACTAACAGGTCCAAGTGTACCATCAGGGGTCAGTTCACTTATATAAAGAAGTTCAAGAAATTAGATTAATTTTGCAAATGTCAGACAGGCTTGCCCCATTGCTTCATTATATGGTTCCATCTGGGATCTCACAGTGAGAATTTGAATGTGATGTCAAGATGCAAGTCAGAAAATACGGTAAGGAATTATCGAACAGTAAAATGCACGTATTCTTACAAGCCATTCTTGGACTTATTGCATACATGAAGACTGTCATAACATAATAGAAGATTGCTATATGTTGAGCAAGAAACCGATCAAACCACCAAGCATTACCCCCCAGTTCCTGCAACCAAATCACCATGCTATCAGAGTCAAGTAAAATATAGTATCATATGAAAATGACAAAACAATTTTTAAATGCAAGTGCCTGCATATATATAAATTTGTATAAGCACTTTTATTGTGCAAGTTTGTTGCAATCTATCATCATGGAAAATAGCCACCACGTGTCCTCAATTTTTCAGTTAATTTGCTCTGGTCTTAGTATCCTAATTTTACTCTATCAATATAATGTTCCCAAGTCATCCATTTCAGGTAACTGACTATGATGTAAGATATCATGGATGGAAATAGATAAGAGTTTGACATAACAAGATCTTGTGGATTTGAGGAACAGATTCTGAGCCCCTGATTCACATTATTATAGGAATATAAAATACTTGTCCTAATAATACAATAATTACAAACAAAGACAACTTACTTCCATGATAAGTAAATGGTGCATTTCATTCCAGCTTTCAGCAAAATGCACTTGGAGATAATCCGCTCTTCTCCACCAACCAAAACTCTCATACATGTGCAGAACAGACATAAAAGCTGTCACAGTGATCAAATGAATGCGGAAGGTCACGACTCAACTATAACTAAAGATAAATTTCTATAATGTTAAAAGTAAATCTGAGCTACTCATAAATCCAAAAACCAAATCTGCAAGTTTTTACAAAATGCAACAGCTACCAATTGTAATCTAATTACAGAATGAACTTTGATCTTATTACAAATGAATCACATATCCTGTAATGGTGATAAATCAGGTCATAACATATACAACCACATCAAATTTACTCTTACTGACACTATGACCATTTCTCAGTGTGTCCATTACTACGACACTATGACCATTACTCCACTTCATCGCCGGTAGCAGGATAAAAAATATACCAACCAATCAACAACTTTACTTCTAACATTAAAGGACTTAAAAGCTAGTTCTATTTGCAATAAAGGATCCTAATATTGGCCACAGATTCTTAAAAGTTTTCAAAATATTAAAAGAGAACATTAGCACTAACCAAAATACGGAACTCTCGCAATAGTTTCGAGCACAAAGAATCTTGCATAATCTCGGTCGCGGTAAAAAACATCGAGAATCTTTATCACAGAATCCTGAAAAGATTAAGAGGAAAATCAGATATTTATAAACTTATGCAAGAGAGAATGGTATTAAAAGGATACATTTTTAAGC
This sequence comes from Aleurites moluccanus, assembly GCA_948193065.1. Classification (NCBI taxonomy): domain Eukaryota; kingdom Viridiplantae; phylum Streptophyta; class Magnoliopsida; order Malpighiales; family Euphorbiaceae; genus Aleurites; species Aleurites moluccanus. The sequence goes on from CANXYC010405218.1 coordinate 12,921, forward strand.
ATAGTTCCGCGTAATAATAACAACAAAGATCAGTAAGAGGAAGATACAACTTGCCGTGAGAAAGACATTAACAGATTGTTCAAGCTTGATAACCCATCTCTCCAAAGCCGTGGATGATGAAGTATCTGGTGGCTTCCCATCTTCCCCTTGGCACTGATGATCAGTAAAAGTTTTGGGTTGAAATGTTTCCTCTACTATCACTTTGTCCTCATGTTCTCGCAAAACTGTTGCTTGGATTCGAAATGATTTTCTACATATAAAAAATTTGAACTTGATTAACAAAATCAAGAAAAAGTGAATAAAGAAATTGAAGAGAAATTTGATAACTACCTACTTACTTACCCAATAGTAGGTTTTAATCGGGGATTATAACGGAAAGGGTTTTGGGAGGTGAAAGAAGAAAGAGTTATAGAATTTCTGGAAGAGGCTGAAATTGCATATAGCAGCGTAGGTGAAAGACTCATCGCCATTTTTCTGTATCAAAATTGTAAAAGGAAAGTGGTGAAATGAATAGCCATAAATAGGGGGAGAAAGCTAACAGATTTTCCCACTTGAACAACTTTTGTCGTTTGTGAGTTTGGTTGAGACTTGAGAGGATATTCCGAGAAGCAAGACTTGTGGGTCATTGGGCCTGGGCTGGAATACTAATTTAGATATCATTTGACTACTTACAATTTTGAAATTAATTTTAAAATTATATTAATATGTAACTAATATTTATGTTTATTTGAATACTATTTATTTTAATTGTACTAATACTTATGTTTATCATACCAAGCTTTTTTTTGTTAGTAATTGTAATTAATTAATTTATGATGATTGTTATTGCAATTCTTTTGTTAAAGATTACAATGCTATTTTCTGATAATATGGTGTTCAAATTTTACTGCTTAATTATTTATTAAATATCAGAATTTTCAGCTCTAATATCTTTCTTTCCATGTCTGATAGCAAAGTTTATTGGGAGTAAATTACTGCATGTATGAAAAAAAAAATTATTCATTTTATTTCTTTTAAAGGAAGGAAATGAAATTCTAATAGTAATATATGAAAGTTATTCATTTCATTTCTTTTAAAGGAAGGAAATGAAAATCTAATAGTAATACATGAAAGATATTCATTTTATTTCTTTTAAAGGAAGGAAATGATATTCTAATAGTAATATATAAAAGTAATAATTAATAATAGATAATAATTGAATAAAAATTATATTATATAGTTTTTCTTTTAAAAATCATTTTTTTTAATATAAAATTACTTTTAGAATAATCATATCTCATAAGTGTACGTATATAATATTCAATCTTTAAAATAATTCAAAATTTTTACATAATCATTTGAAAGTTCTAACATATAGCGTGATTTTTTTACAGATTAATTAATTTTAGAAAAATTATTTCTCTCTCTAAGAAAGAAGAATTATAGTTTTTTAATTTTTTAAAAATCACATTAAATATTTTGATTTAATTAGTTTGTGATTTCAATTAGGAATTTTAGTTAGAATCAAGGTGTTTGTAAGATAGTCATCCACATCTTTGTAACCGCTATGGGATGACCCTTGCAAACTTAGCATTTAGGTACCAAACGATCCATACAAATAAAATAACTCAGCATTCCCATAAATAAAATATGCAATCACATCTCTATAAGCTGCAATGCCTTGGAGGCTTGGACCATGAAGGTTCAATCTTAAATTTAAAATCTGAACTATAAAGTTGTGCTTTGTCTTAAAATCTGGACGTTTCTCTCGCAGAGGGAATGTGGACATCCATTTCTGTCCTATCTTCAATAGTATAAATCTGCAGCAAAGCACAGGAAGATATGGTTGCATAATTATCAAAACCCCATGATCAATGCAAGGCAATCACAAGCTAAAATCAAAGATGCCAAAGAATCCAATATACTCTCAAGTTCTGATGTTTGACGCTTGCAATCCATAGCAGAAGAGACACATAGCAAGCAATCATCGACATACAGATACAGAGGAATATCGATGTCTTAAAGATAGTTTATAAGAAAAAGATGAAGCAAGTTTGCTAATAAGGATAAGCTGCCAATAATTATTCATAAAAAGCTTTCTCTTCATGGATATGTTTCCATTTGATCATTCAGACAATAAATTGAGTTGTTCAAGCAATTCCAACAACATATATTTGTAGCAATTAAGAAAAAATTAATATAGGAATCAGTCAAAGAATCACTCAATCTACATCTATATCTATGCAGGGACAGAGGGATGGCCAGGTCTGGATAGACTTGGGCAACCCCAACAAAAAAAAAATAAAAAAATCTCATATCTAAATCCAGTTTATTATATAGTCTCAATCCATCAAAAACTGATTTCCTGAAAATTTATACAATTACATGAAAAATTTTAATTCTCAATCCACTTAAAATCAATTTTCTGACTTCGTCTCAGTATTTATGTCTATGTATGTAGTCATCATAATGGAGGGCTCTCAAAAACACTTTTAACTGAAACATGCCAAGAATCTATCTTATGCTTAGACATCTCAATTAGATTGTAATTTTCTAGTCTAAAGATAATTTCTTTTAATTGATTTCCATCAATTTTCTTCTGTTACTAACAGACCTTTTTTTTAATAGTGTTATTGTCATGTTATTCAGAAGATTATTGAAACTGTGAAGTTGTTGTAGAGTTGAATAAATTTATGTCATTTATGTTTCACTACCTAAGAAAATCTCAGAAGAAATCATTAATTTTGAAACTATATTGGTCTATTCACAGTGTGTAGGTAGGCAAATAAGTTTATTCAGAACAGAAAAACAAATTTAACTTATTATTGTTAATCCTGGATTGCAAAGAAAGAGCAGCGAAGAGCAAAATGGAGCTTCATAATTAGGACAGTTCTAAGGAAGAATAAAGTACTTTTTTTTTAATTACAAAAAATTGATTGTGCATTAGTAGTAGAGGGAAACAAACTGATGAAATTCAAAGCTAAAAAGGATACTTAATTGTAGAGATCTGTCCATACAAAGAGAAACGAAATTCAATAAGCCAAATCTACTCAGACATTCAAGGCAAAAATCATCCATATTTAAAATTTAAGACTGAACAGGTGCCGAGTTTTTACTTTAATATTTTCTAGACTAGGATATATATATATATATATATGTCAAATTAAATAATTAAAAATTAAAAAAGAGATCTCAGGCATTCCACCAGCACTAAGGGGTGTTCCTCAGATCACCGGTGTGCTTTGATATAGATGCTAATGGCATCTTGAATGTGTCAGCTGAGGATAAGACAACCGGCCAGAAAAATAAGATATCCATTACCAATGACAAGGGTAGATTATCCAAGGAAGAAATTGAAAAGATGGTTCAGGAAGCTGAGAAATACAAGTCTGAAGATGAGGAGCACAAGAAGAAGATAAGAGGCGAAGAATGCTTTGAATAATTATGCCTACAATATGAGGAACACTTTCAAGAATGAGAAGATCAGTTCCAAGTTGGATGCAGCTGACAAGAAAAAGATTGAAGATGCTATTGATCAGGCCATTCAGTGGCTAGACAGCAACCAACTTGCAGAGGCAGATGAGTTTGAGGACAAGATGAAAGAGCTTGAGAGCATCTGCAATCCCATCATTGCCAAGATGTACCAAGGTGCTGGTGGTGACACGGGTGGTGGCATGGTGGCAATAGTGCTGGTCCCAAGATCGAGGAATTAGTTGATTAAGCTAGTTTGATAGTTTTAATTGGTGTTGTCTGCATGAATTTGTTTGGTTTTATTTTGTTTCAATTTATTAGTTAGCAGCGGCTTCGAGACAATTATATATCAACAATATGTCAAATTTTTAACGGATAATATGTTGATGTTTTAGGATTCTGGTTTCTCATAAGATTTATAGTACATGATTGGTCCATAACAAGTAAAAATATGCATATTCTCTGCCAGATACTACAAAACTTTACCATCTCATAAAAAAAAACCTACTTTCCAATTACCTACCCTGACAAACAAAATGTACCTTATAAAAAGATTTTTCCTGGTGTTGCATGTCTGTTATTCCAAATTTGCAGTGCCTACTTCCTTCCAGACTTGAGATTAGACTTTCAAGAATTTTCAGAATGCCAAGATTCAGTGATTTTGACAATCTTCACATTTAATAACAAACTCTCACTAACTAGTTTTAATTCCAATTCTAAAGGAAACATTTTCCTCAAACAAAAGCGTAAAGTAAGGAGACAAGTAGGAGTCTTGGTTTCATATTTTATTTTTATAAAATTAGTTTGAATTTTTTAATTAATCCTACTAAATTTCTAATTGGTTTCCTAACATTGAATTTTATAAATAATTTTCAATATTAAAATTATTCTTCCTATGTATATGAAGATCCAAAAAAATTTATTTAATTAAAAATATATTTTTATAAAAAAAATATGATTACTTATTAAATTTTATTAGAAAATTTAAAGAAAAACTTAACCTTTCATTTTTTTTTTTTTTTTTTTGACCCCCTCAAATAAAATTTTGTAGTTGGATCGCTGGAAACTTTGAAGGAGAGCAGAGTGGCGTACATGTCTGTATTGGGCCGGGCCATAAAGTGAAAACAAAATGGCTGACCACTTGTTGGAGAATGGAGATTGATGGTAGATTTGTATCAACATCACCTTCTCTAGCTTGGAAAGAACCTACTTCTCCAAACGCCATACCTGTCTTTTTCTTACACCATCCACTTGTTATTTGTGGGAGTAATTCATGTCAAAAATGACTACACACACATCAAAATTTTCATATGCACGGTCCCACCGGCAGCAGAATCAATAATTTCCTTTCCAAATAACAATCAACACGTCCGCAAACGAAAGCAATTATATTATATTACTTGTTTAATTGTTTATGAATCAAGGAAAGAGTATGAGAGTTGAAAATTGAAATCCCTTTTTTTCTTTTTCACCTCTGATCACATCCATGCTCCCAGATTTTCTTGTTTATATGCATTCTTCTTGCACTCTGATTATTCTGAATTGTGCTAAGTTTCCAAAGCTATGGAAAATGAAGCAGAATCTTTAATGGCCAAGGACAGGGCACTGTCAAGCTACTTTATCAATGAAGGGATTGAATTGAAGAGCTTTAGACTATGCCTCAACTGGTTATCCCCAGATCAGTCTAGTATTTGGAGGATTGGTTTCTCATGGACCATCTTCTTCATTCTTGTAATTGGTGTTCCTATGGTATCTCACTTCCTTCTTTTGTGCTCAAATTGCGACTCAAAGCATCAAAGGCCTTATGATGCAGTAGTCCAATTATCTCTTTCAGTATTTTCTATAATTTCATTTTTCAGTCTATCTTCTTGGTCCCGTAAGTATGGCCTTAAGAAGTTCCTCTTCTTGGACAAATTAGATGATGAAACTGAGAGGATTCAGAGACAATATAAAGAACAGCTCCAGGTATATATATTATATGTTTTCTCTTCCAAATTCTTTTCTTCATTTATCATTATGATCAGTTCTTTCTGCAAAATATACATATATATATATATTTTTTTTTGTGGACCATATGTTTATAAGTTGAATTTTTGCGATCTCTACTAGATCTGCTGTTTGGATCAACAGAATTAAAGAACAAAGTAAAAAAAAAAAAAAAAATTGTATTCTATGGTAATATCAATAATTTGTGTGATCATTTTCAGAATCTTTAGGAAATGTTCCGTCCGATTTCGTACAGGACATCAATCATTGTTGTATTTTTATTGGAACATAGTAGTTTGATTTACGTGAAATTGCAAGAACAGAGCAGTTAGATTTTTAGATACAGAGCATCATGTCCAACTTTGACTTTCCATTCGATTTAGTAACATAGAAAGTGAGCAAAAAGGTAGCCACCTCGCATTAGATTTAGTCACTGAAATCAACCCTTAATTAATAGAAATGGAAAACATTTATACAATCAATCAAAACGGTAAACAAGTTGTATTCTTGCAGAGATCGATGAAGCTGCTATGCATTTTTGTCCTCCCCTGCTTTGCCTTGGAGAGCGCCTACAGAATATGGTGGTACGTGACAGGATCAACCCAAATTCCCTACTATGGAAACATGTATGCGAGCGACACCATTATGTGCATATTGCAGCTATGTTCATGGATGTACCGAATATCAATTTACATCCTTGTCTGTATTCTCTATCAATTGATTTGCTATTTGCAAGTACTTAGACTTGAGGACTTTGCTCAAGTCTTTCAAAAGGAAACCGATGTCGGTTCAATTCTGAAAGAGCACCTTCGAATCAGAAGAAATCTTCGCATCATAAGCCATCGATTCCGAAGGTTCATCTTGCTGTCTCTGATTTTGGTCACTGCAAGTCAGTTTATTTCCTTGCTGGTGACCACTCGTTCCAGTGCTAATAACAACATCTTCGAGGCTGGAGAACTCGTGGTATCTGTGAATTTAAATGCCAAATATAATAATTTATTGTTACATGTAACAAAAATTAATAAAGAAACTCATAATTGTAATGTAATTATGGGGGCAGCTGTGCTCCATTAATCTGGTGACAGGGCTGTTCATATGCCTGCGCAGCGCAACAAAGATCACCCATAAAGCACAGTCCGTTACAAGCGTTGCTACAAAGTGGCATGTGTGTGCTACTATCAACTCTTATGATGATATGGAGGGTGAGACTCCAACAAATCAGACCATTGCTTGCAGTGGTCAAGTGTTTCCTGTAGATATTGATTGGCTTTTGGATGATGAGGATGAGGAAGGAGATGGAGAAGATGATTCTGATAATAGCACCAAAATGGTGCCAATATTTGCGCATACAATCTCATTCCAAAAGAGGCAGGCATTAGGTTGGTGGCAAGTACTAGTAGGGAACAACTTGATTGGATCTTCTACATTATAATTTTGATTAGTGACTAATTGTTGCGTGCATGCAGTGACATATCTGGAAAACAATAAAGCAGGCATGACAGTTTACGGGATCATGATGGACAGAACATGGCTCCACACTATATTTGGGATTGAACTGGCTCTGCTACTCTGGTTGCTCAACAAGACAATTGGTATTTCTTAATCTTCAAATCTTTAATTCTTATCTCTCACTGCATACATAACTATGAAATTTTCTGATTCCCTTACTTTTTGTTTTTCACTCAGTTAATTGGTCATGAAAGCAGCAACTACACTCCAGTGATATTAGAAAGAAAGATACCATATATTACATTTGGGAGTTCCTGCTGAGGGTTTATTTGGCTGAATAGTGTATATAATGGAGAATATCACATATATAAATTTTTTTCTTTTTTCGTTTTTGAACAAAATCATATATATAAGATCATCACATGATAATCATCTTATTTCTTTTGTTTGGACCGAATGGCATTAATTGTTGTTATCTCATTCCCGTAAATGAACCCTTTCGATTTTCATTTTTGTTAATATCTATGTGAAGTGGTAATGTGTGAACCATTGATAAGTTTGTGGATTTGGGTAACTTTGTCAAAAAAAGAAAAAAATATGGTAGGTCTCAGACAATTTGACAAGAAAAGAGAAATGATCATCTCATCCGACTATTTAATATTCAATATTTATTTTTCGCTTTCACATATTATACATGTTGGCACATTTCTATTCCGCAAGTTTAGTCTTCCTAAACCAGCAACAGCACATCATGAAGACAGAATCTATTAATGTCCTATGATCTTTTTTTTGCCAAGAAAAGGAAAGATAAGTAAGTAATTAAGAAGAAAGTTCTTACCGGTTGCAATCCACATTCGGATCAATGGGTACAAGAGCTTCTACATTGCACAGCTGAGGATGCTCCTTACATATATGAGGCTTAAACCCAAAAATTGGAATAGGTTTCTTAAAACATACACAGCGTATTTCCTAAGTGGAAGAGTAATTCTTCAGCTTTTGCGCAGCTGCATAACATAGAGGAGAGGGTAATGGGTCGCTACCAACCAGGAACTGATGGCAGGGGGACAAACAATTCATGATTTCCCGGCATACCATAGCTTCCACAGGTCTTGTGCTGAAAACAAAAATCACTAAACCCAGACTCCACAAACCCTTCATTTTGTTATTCTACGAGGTTTTCACTTTTCAGGATTGTTGCCTCTCGCTCTGAAATCTATATATTAATTCGATTCAAGTGGCCTTAGAGTGATTTATTAATGTGTGAGATTTACTTGCCATATGTCGACAAGAAGTGAGATTTATATGTTAAACAGTGTAGGTTAGCATAATTGGCAAATAGTTGTTTCCCTTTTAGCTTTAGGCTTCTTTTTCTGGGAAAATTTAATTCCAATCTCACTGGTCTGGAGCTGACTCTAGCACCAGTCAATCAAAATTTAGTTTTAGGATTCTATTTGTCATATATTTCAATTAAAAGCCAGCGATCCTCATTAAGCATAATTTGGTTAATAGAATCCAAAATCACTGTATATGCATCCTGAAAACTGTCAAATAGAAGGACAAAAGTCTTTTGAATCCCCAAAATATGAACAAGGTTAAATGATTGCAATATAAAAATATTGAAACCAAAACAACCTTGACCACGTAATATAATTGAACAATAGAGCATTGAGATTGCAACAGCTCATGCGCAGGATACTGACACAAAGAAAGAAGTTGCAAAGATGAGGACAAAAAAATCAAGAAAAAAAAAATTGATTATGACTTTGTTGTTACTTGGTGATTGGGGATTTGAGAGAGTTTTTCACTGGCTAGCTAATGGCCAAATGAAACTTTGTAAGCATCGAATGATTGGCTATCAAGATCCTCGCGATTATCGGGGGTGTTTTTGCTGTGTAATCACCATATAAATTCATAATCCATTCTATTCTTCTGCTTCTTATTTGTCAAAGCAATATTTGTTAGTTGCTATAACCTACCTGCTTAATGGCTGTAAGTGGTCTTTTAACCCTTCTTTTTTAGTTTTTTTTTTCTTCCTCTTTTTGCTTACCTGTTTCCGATTGTAAATTTTGTAATATAGGTTTATGCCATAATCAAATTAATCGATCATTGCAAAAAATTAAAAAAAGTATGAAACTGCAAAAGTTTGCCTTAATAGTAAGCAATTTAAAAGTTTTAATAAGTTGGAAGGAATTCACATGTCTAGACAGAGCCTCTGTTCTCTATAATAAATCAGACTTTTAAGAGTTTCACCTAATCATCAAAGTGTACATTATTATATGTAGCCATTTGTGAGATTGAAATCTAATTTGTTTGTTTATGATAACATCTAAGTGTTGAATCAAACTTAATTTCTAATGAATAATGAATTCTTCTTCCTCACAGTCACAGCAACATTCCCATGTTCCCAAATTCGGAAACTGGGAAAATGATAATATTCCTTACACTACATACTTTGAGAATGCACGCAAAGAGAAAACCGGAGTGATGATAAATCCAAATGATCCTCAGGAGAATCCAGAGGCCTTCATGTATGGAAGAGGTGAAGTCGAATTGAGTTTTGGTCATCGTGCCAGTGTTAGTGTTTCTGAAGAACAACAACATGATCATCATAGGTATAGAGATCGCCAAAAGAGCATCACATCAGAATCGGGCACTGGAAGCGACAAAAGCAATTCTGATTATTCGCTGTTGCAGGCTGGATTTCGACGTCAAAAATCAAACAGGAACAAGGAGCAGGGAGGAGGAGCTCATGTTAGAACTTAATTAATTGTCTTTATTTGTTTATTTCAATTTTGGATCCTAATAATGCTAATTAATGGCATTTGGCAGCATCAAAGGGAAGCATCAGTTCCTAAATTTGGAGATTGGGATGAAACAGACCCAAATTCAGGAGAAGGATTTACTGTAATTTTCAACAGAGTGAAAGAGGGAAAACAAATTGCATCTCTCCCTCCTCAAGCTCAACCAACATATCATTCCCACACAAGATCAAAAAAACAACCTTCTTCTTTTTTCTCTAGATTTAAGGTAATCATTTTGATCTTCATAACCATATGATATTGTGTGATTCATCAATTTATGATAACAATTAATTGTATCATCAAATCTCTTGCAGTTCTGTTGCTGTATATTTTCATGTGGAAACAAGTAACCACTGAAATCACATGCATACCAGGCTTCAGGAAACCAAAAAAAAGCTCGCTCTCTGTTGATTTTAGATTTTATATAATATATTTTTCATTTTCTTGCTCTTTTTATTAAACTACTTTTTTTTTAAAAAAAAAAAAAAAAAAGAAATGAAATAATATTTTTGTATGCTTTGGAACAGGACTAATTATTATGTCCAGATCTAAGTTTGTTTTTCATTGTTGTATTTATAACAGATTCATCCAACAAAAAGAATGATTAAACTTTCAATATTTCATTGTTTATGTATCCAATTAGCAAGTATATTTATGTTTTGACTTTTGACTAATTTCTCATATTGTAAATTTGTAATTTAAATAAAAAATGGGTAAAGAAAGGGGATAGAGATAGAATCTGTTGTTTCCAATTGAAATTTAGTATTGAAAATGGAGATGCTCAAAAGATGTACAAGGAGAAGTAGTGGTTCAAATCAGCAGATTCAGGTTTTCCTTTTCTCAATTATTTGATATAACTCTTAATTTCTTCATTTTTAAATTTTAAGCAACTGTGTTTTGTGATTGATTTTTGTTTAGACTGGAAATGACGCCATCAAATTCGTTTCTCGTCAGGAGCTCAAACCCTTGATTATTTCATTTTATTCATTCTTATTGATTCAGAGGTAACTTAATTAGTTACATGTTTATGCCTATCTATTTTTTTTGTTTGTTCACTTGTCCAATTCAAAGTCAACGAGAGCTATATTTACGATTCTTACGATTTACAGAGTTCGTTGCTGCTTGCTTCTGTACTCGATTATTGTTCCTTTGGATTTTTGTAATAGCTAAGTTGATGTCAATTCTCATTTGTTCCTTATTTTTCTTGAATGCAGCTTATTTCTCTGGCACAAGCAGGACATGAATTAACCTCAGATCTTCTTAAAACTACTTGTATGTAGTAAAAAAAAAAAAAAAATTGCTTTGTTTTTGCTATCATGATTTTTCTTATGAATTTAGCAACTAGCATGTCTATGATCTTTTATGGTGTTTCTTGTTCCCATCCATCTTTTTTCAAAAGGAAATATATTAGGGTTTAGGAAATCACTAATCATGAAGCCATAAGGCCATACGTTGAGCTCAAGAATAAATTTAATAAAATATTGACTAAATGTTTAGCATTTTGACCATGCAGTTAGCTCAGTTAATAAATTTTATTAATCAAATATTAAATGAACCAACTAAATCGAAATATTAAATTTCAATTAAATTGATTATATTATATTTTTTATTTTAAAAAAATAATATTATAAACTAATTTTCACTTTAAATTTAAATATATTATGAATATTTATAATCAATAATATTGCAATTTTCTAATTTATTTATATAAGTAAATAAAATAAAAAAGTAAATCATGGCATGAAATAATGCCATGTAATACTAAAATTAGATTTTTTATCTTAATATTTCATAAATTTAAATATATAAATTAATTGCGCATCAATTAAATTATAAATTCATAAAAGAAATGAAAAAAAATATAAATATATAAATTAATTAGCATATTAGAATTTCTAATTTATTTATCTAAAAAAGTGAAAAAATAAATTATATTCTAATTTATTTATCTAATCGATTGGTTTGATTAATTTGATAAATGAAATTTTTTAACAAAATTAAAAATTGAAGACCAAAAATCAAAATTTTTTAATTTTTTAATTGAATCGAACTGATTATTTTATTTAACCAAGATGCATTGATTTGGTTAGATTAATCGGTTGCAATTAATGCTCACCCCTAGCAGAGATTGCCTTTCTTTTTTTCGCCAAAGAAGATACTTGCAAGTCTTAATCTCTCTTTATATTCCCAGCAAAATAAGAATTCAAAAGAAATAGTGAGACAAATTAATGGTCACAGGCTTATCATATTGGTTGCTATAAGATGCTTTTATTTTTTTTTTTCGTGATTGTTAGTTTATTGATAATGGATAATGCAGGTCTTACACAGCTACAACCATCATCAACAAGTCAACGGTTTAATTCAAAGTCATCAAAAAAGGTGAGGTATATATATGTTCCAATGTGTCGACAGAAATGCTCATCTGCCTCTAATTAAGTTGTCTTCTCCTCCTCCTCCTCCTCCTCTACCTCCTATTCCTGTCTCTATGTTTTCTTCTTAACATTTGATGTTAGTTTTTTTTTTTTTCCCTTTCTTCCTAACATTTATTGTTGGTTGGATGGTGTACTTTAAAGGTGAAGTAAGGTTATTAGTATCTTGGACAAGCATTGGCCACATAACTTTGTCGTTGGTTTTTGTGCGTGTTTGGGTGGAATTAGGCAGGACTTGTGTGCCTATTTCTACTTTTGAATTGAGTTTTCTGCTGCATGAAACCTTTGCTTATTTTATTGGTGTTTTCTTTATGTCGTGGAAATCTTATATTTAATGTTAAGCCAATAAGCATGTGGGATCAGTGGTCTACATTTCTCATGGTTGAATTTTTCTTATTCACTTTCTTAAGTCATGCCCATGATTTTTTAAAATATAGAGATATTTTTCTAATTCATATTTATTTCTCTATCCTATTTTTGTGAGATGTATTGTTTATTCTTATTGTCACACTCTTTACTCTTCTCTCCCAATAGGCAGTGTGATAATAAAAAATATTTTCTGTAGTTATACGACTACTAAAAAACTGATAATAATACCTGAAATTCTAAAAAAAAACTGAATAGAGTATCTAAAACGATTGAAACATATTTATAGTTGTATGATACTATTACACAAAGGGATAAATTTAGAATTATACAATTTATAGTTGTATGATACTATTACACAAAGGGATAAATTTAGAATTATACAAACTATAGTTGTCCAAAATAATATATACAACCCAGCTAGCTAACCAAAAATAAAAAGAGAAATTGTTGGTTCGACTTCTGCTATATGCTGAACAACTAAGAGGACACCGCTAATTCTGCTGAATATCTACTGAGAATGATTTGAAAATTATTAATATAGAAGAGGTGAGCAAATCACAATGCTCAGTAAGTGGTAAATATATAATAAATGGGAACATGATACTGTTTTCTGTATATAATTTACACAAAATATCTAGAAAATATCATCATTCTGAAAATGAATTGCACAGAAAATCATCTGGCACAAGAAATAAATTATAAAATAATTTTCTGTAAAACATATACTCAACACATATAAACAATCTGTAGATAGATAAACTGACATCTTGGGCGCATAATGACATCTGACAACACCAAGAGCAAACTGGTCATACACATGTGCAGAGCTCCCCTCAAAAGACGACCACCTGATATACGTCCCAAAAACTATATGTATATCAAGCGTTGTCCCAAAGACAGTATCTAATATCTGAGAGTTATCCTCGTTAGGATATAATATTAATCTGTCAATTACTCTAAAATACCCGTCATCTAGGTATATATATCAGACATATACATATATAAGTGTATTTAAAAAAAATATTTGTACTCAACTGTGCAATCAAATTATTTTTTATAAATCAAACACCAAACATACCAATATATGTTTCCAACTTTAATATATAAAATGTCGCATTTCTAAAATTTCGATTCAAATCAATTTTCATTCTGAAATCCATTTCTTAAAACATATAGCATATATTAGTAAAATCAATATTATAAATTCACCACTCACCTGACAAAATGATAGAAAACCTATCAAACTGGAGCACCTCGTTGCTCCGAACTGGTTACTAGGTCAATTCCTATAAATAAATAAAAACTAATATTGGAATATGAAAATAAATTCTAAAATGTCATGATGCATGAATTATGTTGACTTTAAAATATCTAGCCTAATTTCTCACAAAAATCGACAAAATTTTCTCTTAAAAATTGTCAGCCCCAAAAATTAACCTGCTCAAATAATCACAATAACAGTCTGTAATGCAATATTAAACACTAATTATTACCCATAATGCTATTTTATATCTAACTAAAATAAAATATACGAAATATGATCAAGATTCCAATTGTCAATAATTAATATTTCGGGTATCCAAACAAAAATATAAAAGTGTTTATGGATTCCTTATATTGCAGGGAACATTTTGATATAAATATTATTATTTAAAACTAACTAATTGAGAAAATCATAAATTCAGCCTAAACCTTAGACTTCAAAATTAATTGGTTAAAATTAAAAATTAACCCAATTAAATATCAAATTCATACTCTAAACATAAAAAAACTATTAGTTACCTGAATTAAACGATCAAAAAATCAAAACTTGGTATTTGGTCGAGGAACAGAGAAAGGAAATCAAAAGAAATATTTTCTGATGAGAAAAGTATATATATGTCGGTAAACGGTGATAATTGATTAATTTTTTTTTTTATAGGTTATT